>JASAMX010005157.1:0-12583 GCA_030248175.1 Microlaimidae sp. YZB2_3 | reverse complement strand
TTATGTGGACTAAAGCTAAAATCCTTTAAGCTGAAATTAAGGGCGTAACCGCTCAGCGTCAGGAAGAAATAAAAAATAAACACGCGAGAATAAAAATAATTTAAAAAAGTTGTCAGTGTAACCAATTATTATTAAGTTGTGTTACGTGTTTCTTTCTACGCGACAATTTGAAAGAACGAGTGGTTACTTTACCGCAGAGCTTTTTTCACCTGATAGAATTCATCTTTAGTTCTTTTTCTTATACAAGAGAGGGTACAAAAATAAAAAAAATAAAATTAAAAAATCTTAGTTCTTTTAGTTTCTTAAAATCACACCTATACTTATTTAGAATTCCAAAACGATGATATGGTTCACTATGTTGAACTGCTTTAATATATCAGCTTGTACTAAATAAATTTTGGTTTCTTAATTAAACGTAACAATAGTTGCAGTTCATCACTAAAATACTATTTTCGCTAACAATAATCTCAAGTTAAAACATGAAATTTGTGCTTACAAACTATGGTTCGTAATTATTTGACGCATCGAAGCTAAACTGGTCTTACATGTAAGTATATCCGGCACCCAGCCCGATATTTACTGTAATTAAACGGTGCCGTGCGGTTTTTTAAAAATTACCGCGCTGAATTCCGGCTATATTTACATGTTAAATGAAAAAGATGAGCGGTTTAACTACGATGTGTTTATATTTGGCTGACGCTGAAAATTAAAATGCAGACATTAGGGGACCAATTAAAATTGTGTGATAATGACGTTTTTTTTTAAAAAACAAATAAGAACGCAGAATTTTTTTGAATTCCACCTTTCCACACAAATATACATAGAAATTAACCAATTTTAGCTCTTAAAAAATTTGCATTTAGTTTACAAATTAAGTAATTTGATAAATAATTATTAAAATACAGTTTTGGATTTTTGTTATTAATCCATTTTAGTGAAAAATTTTGAATGTTTTTGTTGTTAAATAGTCGATTCAATACTGCAATTTTCGCGGTAAGCTAGATTTTATTTGCCTATAATTCAATAATTTAAAAATTAAATTTAAAAAGTAGATTTTAAACTTTTAAATAAAAGCATTTTCTGTAATTTAAACATCAAACAACAGGGAACCAGCGTGTGGAAGCAGCGCTGTATTGAAGCGGTAAAAATCTAAAAATCCCTAAAAATGTTTTTGCTTTTGTATAATTAAGAAGTATTTAAAGAAATTTTAAAGAGAAGGGTTAGATTTTGATCCAATAAATATTTGAAATATTTTAAACCGTAAAGTGTACTAGTCGCTCGTCGCTCAATTTCCTCCTGCATATGATTGGCGCCTAGTAGTCATTGTACCTCTGACACGAAAAAACTCTTATTATTAGGCGATTGCATTTAATGTTTAAAACAGGACGTGTTATTCATTGTTAAAAATGTTTTTCAACTCCTTAGAAAAAGAAGGCGGCACTCCATGATTTACTTCTGGATCTTTATAGGTAACTTGAAACAACTTTTAGAGACGTGATTTTTTACCCCACGCCCTGAAGCTGAAAGGAGGATCTTGCAACTGGCTTATCTTAAAACGATCGCTTTTATAATGAAACTTTAACAAATAGAGTGTACAAACAAAAAATTAACGAAAATTAAACCGTCATTCTTAAAAAACCTTTTAGTTATCGCCGCCTAAAAACCAAAAGTTTATTATCAGGCTAGATCTAATATAATAACACCCTAGTTTTTCCTAATTAAAACTCTAATTCATCTATTAATGACATAAATGGGGCAATGAAAAATAGTAGATTATTTTGCAACGGCGGTGAAGGAATTTAATTTAGATAGTGAACTAAAATAAACGTATAAATGTTATTACTATAAATATTTTTGGGATACTTCCAGTCCAAACAAAATGTTGCTTCTTTCCCAATAAAAATGACATTGTTTTGTTTTCAAAACTAAGGAATTCATTAAATTATTTCACTATCAACCAAGCTATAACTTAATATTAATGGGTAATTTCATTTCTTCAAGTATTTGTTACCCGAGGAAACCAGTGTTGTTTGAAACAAACATACAGACAAACAAGCAGTGAAGTGTAGCTTTTTTTTGAATTTAGACCTCTAAAATAACAGAATTTGGTAATGGGCGATAGTGAAATTGATGTCATATCAAGATTGCTGTCAATGTTTAAAAGCAGAACAGGACGTAAAACACTCAGTTTCAAGCGGAAGGATTTTGAAGAAAGCAAAACCTTCACACACATACGGAACTTCTTAGAGATAAAGTATGATGTTTCTAGTAAATTTTTAAAATGGATAAAAGAATTTTTAGTTGGGCTGGATATTAAAGTTGTAATTAATGGCTCAGTGTCCAAATCATTTTCTGTAAGAAGTTTAGTTCCTCAGGGTTCTGTTTTGGGCCCATTTCTATTTCTTATATATATTAATGATATTGTTGATTGTGTTAAGTACTCAAAAATTAGGCTCTTTGCAGATGATATAAAGTCGTTTGCAAAATCTTCATCTAAAGACTACCATATTCAAAACTTAAGACTTTAAGAAGATTTAGATAGAATATACAGCTGGTCAAATAATTGGCAAGTGCAATTATCAGATCATAAATGTAAGGTTCTTCATATTAGAAATCATAACAAAGAGTTAATTTGTAAATATAAGCTCGGTAATAATGTACTTGCAACTACTGAATTGGTGCGTGACCTAGGTGTTTATATATTTCATGATATGAATTCTCTAAACACTGTGAAATCACAGCAAAAAAAGCAATGAGAGTGACATCACTAATTTTTGGAACATCAATTCAAACTCTAGAAATAACCATTTCAGAGCGTATAAGTCCTATGTTAGACCAATTCTGGAGTACTCTAGTGCAGTTTGGAACCCTTATTTACAAATGATATAAACATTTTGGAAAAAGTGCAATAAAATTTCACTAGGAGGCTGTTTTATAAATGCAAGTTGTTACCTGTTGGTTATGAAGAAAGGCTGGATTACCTAGATTTAGAAGGATTAAAGGACCAAAGAGATAAAACTGATTTATATGAGTGCTTTAAAATTATACATACCTTAAACAATTTGCAAGCCAAAGATTTTTTTAAGTTTAACCTGCAGCCCACCTGTGGTCTTCCCTTTAAATTGGCTGTTAAAGAAAGTCAAATTAATGCAAGGAAATTTTCTTTGCAAATAGGGTGGTTATACCTTCGAACAATCTACTCCCGTCTCAAGTAATTGTCGATTCTTTGATGCATTCAAGAAAAGTTTTAAAACGGACTTAAATAAGCGCTCTTTTTTAGCCTTCAAATTCATTTAAAATGGCTATGTTGATATTTTGTTAGAATTATAGTTTATTTTAACGGCGATTAAGTCGCAAATTTGTTGTTGTTGATAAAAAAAAAAGAAAAAGAAAAAAAGAAAAGAAAAATGAAATGATGATACAGTAGAATTAAACTATGCATAGACTACAAATGCATACTCTCTTAATTTTGTTTGCGAAAAGTCATGTACAAATAAATCAGACTTAGTAAAATTTACTAGGTTGTTTGTAAACTTTTACGAAAAAACTATTGTTTATAAGGCCTCATTTTTGCATATTCTTTAGTTGTCTATTTGGTCTAGTGGTTAGAGTCCGGGACTTGCATGCAAAAGTCTAAGGTTCGATTCCCTCCGGAGACATTTCTTTTAAAGTTTTCCAGAACAGTTTGTAAATTTTACAAACAAATTTTTTTGTCCCATTAGAAAGTCACGTTTTTGTAAAATTTGCAAAGGTTTTAGTGAAAAAAGTGCAAACAAAGTTAAGAGAGTAGTAAAATATTAGTTCTGTTATCTGATCATTAATAATAAAAATGGCATTTTTCAGCAATTTTGTACCTAAAAGACTACTCAATGTGTATAACGATTTACGTTACAAATTATGCACTCAAAAAAACCCGACTACTTTCTATTTTACTTTAATTTTACCTTGATGGTTAAGATTGGTGCAGTATTTGTCGGGTATTTTGCGTTTCCGATACAAAAAAACTCGCGATTTTTTCGTTAAAAACACCAAACCACTGCAGCGATTTGATGATTTTTTAGCGATTTTTTTTGTTTGTTTTGCGTGGTGTGCGGTCTACTCAATGCCTCCAGATTCTTATTTCTAAAATGTTTTGGTTTAAACTTCAAGCCTAATTACCATCGTGATTTTCATACCAACAATCTATCCTGTAAGAAGACAATTTTATATTCAAAATTGTTAAAGTGCGAAACACAATGACTAAAAATGAAATTTCCGTTATTTTAATCTGAATATTTTCATAACACAATGAAAAAGACCAAAGTCAGTCAAGACCCACGCTAAGAATTGATACTAGAAGTTTCCAATAATTGATGAAATATTTTAGTAACAAAGGGTCAACTTATTTCAATGCATTTTTTAATGCTTTAGCTGATGCAAATTATAAATAAAAATAAATGGAAGTTTGCCCAACCTTTTTTCCTTCACTTTGTGTTTTTAGCGAAAGAAACCAAGGGTTTTTTTGTATAAGAAACGCAATGTCTCGACAAATACTACACCAATTTTAACAATCAAGGTATCAAATTAAAGTAATAAATAACCGCTTTCTTTGAGTGCATAATTTTTAATTTAAATTGTTATACCCATTGAACAATCTTTCACGTACAGAATTGTCGAAAAACGCCATTTTTAGGGTTTACGGAAAAAAAGCACCCGTGGCAAAGGCGGAAAAAAAGCACCCGCGCGCAAGGCGGAAAAAAAGCACCCGAAAGGAGCGCATGACAAATATCATGAAGCGGCGTTTATTTATTACGTTATCAGTATTTTATATAAAACTTGTTGCTTAGAGTTTTTAAAGATTTTCACGCTATTATTTTATTAACTTTTACAATAGTGATCTTAGAAAAATAATCTGGAATTTTCAGAAAACTATCGTTGTTTTATTATATAATTATAATCGTAGGGACTGCAGCCAGGCATTTGCAGCCAGGCTAAACATTTTGAAGTTATTATATCAGCTTTTTTAAAAATTTTTCCCGAGGTTTATTAGTGTTGGAAATTATAAGCAATTTTATAAATAATATTGTAAAAATCGAAACTTACCTTTACAAAATTATTAAATTATTTATTCTTCTGTTAGTTTTTAAATCAATGTTAGTTATTTCTAATTAGAAATAATTATTGTGTGGTCCTTGAAAGGTTCCCACAAAATCCTGCGGTTGTTTCAACCAAATTTCGCACATGATTTAAAAATTATTGAAACATATGCTTTCTTTTTCAAACCAATTTTCATTGCTAGTTAATCAGCAACAGACCTTAGTTTAAAGCATATCCTGCAATATTGATTTTAAAAAATTAATCTTGATTTTTTTTAAATACTATATTTTTATTACAATCGTAAGGACAGTAGGCCCGCAATAATTTTTTTTTCGAAAATAAAACCTATGACACCTTTAGATGGTCCTATTACTTGGCACGTTTTTTCCCTCATGTAAATTATAGTATGGAACCTGGCCAACGCTGACTTTGATTCGATTTCAGGATGGGGATTACAGTTGCTTTTCCGCTCTTCAGCAACACCGAAATCAGCCATTTTTGACGATTATAATATAATTTTAAAAATCAAAGACTCATAAAATCAATCTTGTGTATGAATTAAAAAATGAATGAAAACTAAAATTTTTTTTTAAAAATTTTATTTAAACCGGTTGACCTAATTTCATATAAAAGCCCACAAAAAAAACTATCACTGGTATTCAGAAAACTTCCGACCGGGTCCAATATTTTTATCATCCAAAAATTTTCAAACATGCGTTTAAAAACATGAACTGTTTGTAATTTAAGAACAAATATAGCATAAACTGTTTGTATTTTATATGAAAATTTTTTTCATAAAATTTGTTTAATGGAGTAGTTTAAACGTGCCGAAAATGAACGATATTAGGTACTGGGCACGCTCCAAAAAGTAGACTGTCCTTTTTCCCGCTAAAACATAAGGGCCAAGCCCGAATCAACTCAGTCCAGTTTTATTACTGCCACTGTATAAATGGATATATGGTAAAAACAAGCACCGCCGATATAAACTTAAAAAAACTGCTAACTTTAGTATATTGAAATTAAAAGGTTAGCTGCTTTTGAGCAGTTTAAAAACTGCTCAAATATTTTATAGTTTTGTGATTGATTTATTTTTCTTATTGTATATTCGTAAAATGCTGATATTAGTGGTAAGTTTATAGTTCAGAAGATTTCAGAGGTCGTGAACTTCCACTTTTGCGCACAATAATTTATTTTAAAAATTGTTTTACGGCAAATTATGGCTCAAATAATTACTGTGGCATTGTTGTTATTATGATATGACTGTGCACTGAATTGATAGAAAATCGCAAATTAATATTTTTTGCAATTTTCTAACTAAAACGCAGATTTGCTTGTCTTTTATCTAGCAAAGAAGAACTATCTATTTACTTAGCAAATACTTTTAAATTTATACAACCTTAAGTTTTATAAAATGCTGCTAAATATTTAAATTAAGTTTTATAATAACTTATGACGTAATTAATACTTATAAATAATAAATTGTAACGTAATATGTTCATACTTATAACGTAACAAATAAACACCGCTGCACGATATTTGTCATGCGCCCCTTTCGGGTGCTTTTTTTCCGCCTTAGCGACGGGTGCTTTTTTTCCGCCTTTGCCACGGGTGCTTTTTTTCCGCCACCCTTAAAAAATACAAAAGATATTATGGCCTTCCAAAAATTATAAATTTCAATAGAAATATACTATCTGGAGCTTTAAATTTCACCAAATTAAATTAAATCGAAGTTTCACCGAAATTTTGAAAAAATTAACCCCCATTTTTCACGGAAAATTGTATATTAAACCATAAATACAACAGTATTCAATTTAATTTTTACGTACGTGAAAAACGGTAACGGTGTCTCTCTATTGGAAGTATTTTTTTTAATAAATAGTGTGCAGTAAATATTTTTAAGGGTTTTAAAAAAATTTCATTGCAATTTGATTTTCAATATCAATTATTTCAATTACTTACAATAATATAATGAATGTTCACTTTATTATACTTTATAATCGTGATATTTCTGCCTTTTTAACACTCATATAAATTTTTTAGTGAAAAATTACTGTATTTAACGAGATCTCGTATGCCAAAAATCGCGATTTTCCATACTTAAGAAAACTGTCCGGAGAGACCTTAAGTGCACGGAAAAATTCCATTTACTCTTACATTATACAACATTGTTTAGGATTTCTAACGTCAATATTCTAATGATTATAATTATAATCATTATTTTTATATATACAAACATTAAAATTGGATTTCATGTTCTTCTTAATTAGCATTATTTTAATTGAGGTTTACAAAATCAATGATTATTACCTTCGCATTAAAATTAGTTGTTTTATTTATAGTTTCCGTTTTAAGCTGTTGTTACACAAGCTCCAATTAATTACATAAGCTATACTTTAACTAGTGCATTGATGTTACATAATTTTTTTGATAACGCAACTACCTTACGACAATCTCATATTGAAAAACACAAAATACCTTAAAACCTTGCAAAATAAAAAGTACATATTTTTTTATAGATTTTACAAAAAAACCAAATTATTATAATCATTGTTGTTCATTTTAGCGATTTTTAAAGACTACCAGGTTAAACTCACAATATTATATTTATGCTTAAAATTTTGAAAATTTTTAACGCCGGTTTTTAAAACGTAAAGTGTAAAAATTTATTTTAAATTGAATACTTGTGCTAAAGTACGACTGTGCTCATATTAAAAGGCTTAAAAAGTATGAAAGTTTAACTTATTAGAATCTAGAAAATAGGAAATTATTATTATTAATTGAATATCTTTTTTAACACTATTAAAATAAAAATGGTAATGTTTTTAATGAATCTGAGTTTTTTGGGTCTGAATCAGTTCAAGTTAGGTTTAAATAACCTCATTGATGTTTCAGTCAGATCGTCAGTTAAATAATTCCGTCTCGAAAACCCCCACCAAAAAATGATTATAGTTTTCATTCTTCCGTGGTACTTTAGTCTTTTTCATTTTTATTTTTTTGTTCTATGGTGCCTAAAACCAGATTTTCGCGCCTGTCATTAACTCGGTTCTAACCTATATGTTCCTATGTAAAAGCAATGGGTGCAATGAAAAAGATACTGGTATCTGAGGTTTCGTTCTCAAAATAGGTCTTTATGTGTGTGGGGTTTAAAAAAGCTAGTTTATTTCCTTATAACCTAAAATTGTACACCCCGATACAGTTAAACCTTATGGTAGAGAACAATTAATTTTTTTTGTCCATTGGGATATTGCGTATCAAAAAATTAAAATAAAAATTACTCGGTTTTTTTTATCTTAAGGTCTTTAACATTGAAGAATATTGTATCATTGGTAGTAAATATGTGCAATATCCAACCATTAACACATTTTCTGTAGGTTTTTTCCTGGTTTTGGTTTCCAACAGTGTTAAATTATTTTGTTGCTTGTTTTGCGTTTGTGCATTTTGGTCACCAATTTTTGTGCGAATTGCAAAAACAATAATTTTTTATTCCTGTTTTCTTGATTTACGTCTCACAGGCACATTCTAAATTTTTTGGGCTTTATTAATGTCAAAAACACTATTTTATTTTTTGTTTTTGGTTGTTTTTTATTTACAAGCTTATCTGTTCCTGTTGTAAATTTATTTAAATAGTTTCGCGCTTCGAATTTCACTTAACCAGCTTCCGTGATGGCCTTTCCCCCCGCAACAACCGTGCAACCGTTGTACGACAAAGGTAAAACCTTCGTATCACGGTGGTAGTATTATTATATAATCAATGTCGTACGTAAATCTTACCGCGGTAAACTCTACGTATGACCTAGGTCGAATTTAGGTCATACATAATTTTTTGTGCGTGCTTAGTGCCTATCGAGTGAGCAAATTGAAATGGTTAAAACTGTACAGTAGCAATATGCAAATTTTTGCAACACAAAATATCTTACGTAATACACTGTATCTATCAAAAAATTTGCATATTGCTACCGTACAGCTTTAACCATTTCAATTTGCTTGCTCGCTGGGCAGTACTAATCGCATACAAAAATTATGTATGACCTAAGTACGGCTTAGGTCATACGAAAGAATCACAGTTGTAACCGAGAAAAAGGCAATTACGGGAACGGGTTAATGTTTTTCCTACCCTTGAGGGCTGGTTCTCAGCAAAGTGACAAGTGACAACGCGTTCACGTTTATACCGTTAAATTGTCTTTTCTTGCTGCGGTGTGAAAGGGTTACGACTTGTCATTTGTCACTCTGGTGTAAATTCTTTTTTTATTTTCTTGTTCTTATCCAATATGCTTTTTCACTATATAATTAGACGTTTTTACTTTACCTGTTTTTTACACCTTTTTTCCCTCCTCACTTCACCCAATAAAGGTAACGAATCATTGTTGAATTTTCACTCCAATCAATAAAGGTAACGAATTATTGTTGATATTTATTCATAAATTTGTATAGAACATAAAACTTAATAGCACACTAAATAAAAAAAATTCTGCTAAGTCAAAATCTTTTTATTAGTTATTTTAAAACAAGAAATTCATATATTAAAAAAAAATTTTAAAAGTGCAGGTCAATAATATAATGTTAATATTTAATTTTCTAAAACTATTTAAAGATGCGGTGCGGAGTCAAACTTTTTGTTTTAGATTTTGATGATTTTTTGTAAAAACCTTACCTCTGCCCCCAATAGCTCACAAAAATTTTTTCAACATAATATATATATACTGAACCCAAAGGTGGATAATCTAATAAAGGTATGTCACAGCGGTCTGTAGCAGCGTGCATCATAAAATCCAATTCTGGCCGGACGTGCGGCTTCTGGCCGGACATACGGCTACTGGCCGGACGTGCGGCTTCTGGCCGGACGTGCGGCCCGAATTGGATTTTATGATGCACGCTGCTACAGAGCGCTATGACATACCTTTATTAGATTCTCCACCTTTGCTGAACCAATTTTAACGATCAAGGTATTAAGTTAAAGTAGAAAGTGGCCGCTTTCTTTAAGTGCATAATTTGTAACGTAAATCTTTAACCCCATGAGCACTATTTCACGTACAGAATTGTCGAAAAACGTCATTTTTTGGGGGTCATAACTCCTGAACCACTGGAGATATGTTGTTAAAAAAATTTTTATGGGCTATTGGGAGCAGGGGTAAGGTTTTCACAAAAAATTATCAAAATCAAAGACAAAAAGTTTGACTCCGCACAACACCTAATTATCCATCAATATATATATATATATATATATATATATATATTAAATTCTGTAACAACACATAAGCCTCCCTTATCTTTTCTTATAGTTCTGTTTTCAGCTGATCCCACATGGGTTTCCCTGCAATAGCTTTTAATTTCTTCAGCATTGTATACACCCGAGGTGCTGAAAACTTACGTTAACAGTAAGATTTTCGGTCGTTGGAGCCTAAAAAACATGGAGCCGACCAATTTTAAAGCCAATTACGACACTCCAGTTGAAGTTATTGTTGTATCCTAACCAAGCCTCAGCAAAAAACCTTAAAATAAAGCTAAAAACAAAGTAAAATAAAAAAATTTAAATTTAAACAGCTCAAAAATTGCTCGGTTCCAAGCTCTATGGGGTTTATCTACCCTTACCAACAATACTCGGGTCTCCTTGTTCTTTGGTGCCCAAATGTCGAGTTCGTTCTCCCCTGGGTTCTTTGGTCCAAATGACTATACTTGAAAGCGTACGGTAGCGCTAATTACATTTCCCTGTTCCTGACAACCCGTACTACATAGTTAGGGTGAGATTGAGCGATTTTAAAATTTTCTACATATTTTAAAATTTTTAATATTTTAAATTTTAAATTTTAAATTTTAAATTTTACATAATTTAAATTTTACATAATTTAAAATTTTCTACATATTTTCTTTGGTGCCCAAATGTCGAGTTCATTCTCCCCTGGGTTTTTCGGTCCAAATGACTATACTTGAAAGCGTACGGTAGCGCTAATTACATTTCCCTGTTCCTGACAACCCGTACTACATAGTTAGGGTGAGATTGAGCGATTTTAAAATTTTCTACATATTTTAAAATTTTTAATATTTTAAATTTTAAATTTTAAATTTTAAATTTTACATATTTTAAATTTTCTACATATTTTAAAATTTTCTACATATTTTCTTTGGTGCCCAAATGTCGAGTTCATTCTCCCCTGGGTTTTTCGGTCCAAATGACTATACTTGAAAGCGTACGGTAGCGCTAATTACATTTCCCTGTTCCTGACAACCCGTACTACATAGTTAGGGTGAGATTGAGCGATTGGGAGAGGGTGCAGGTGCGCGGACGGAGCTCAAGTGGCCCCAGTGTGAAATGCAATTACTCTCTTCAAGATCAAATACAGCTGAACCCCCGTTTGCTAAATAAGGTGAGCTCAACCCCGCTGCCCCCTTCTCCCTTAAAAGCTCGAATAAATCTATGTATTGGAATATTATTTATACGGTTCCATTTTAACATTACTAAGTAGAATCTTTATTTGGAAATATGGCACACATAAAATTATCTGCTTCAAGTGTAATGTTTGTTTTGTAATGTGCTTCGAAGCATTAAAAATTTTACAATTACAAGAATTAATTAAATTATATCTTTCGCCAATAAATTTATAATCGTAAATTTAATAAAATTTTCTTTAAATTGCAAAAATAAATGTCAAATAAAAATCATTTTAGCTTTTTATAAAAAATACTTTTAATTTCAAGCGAAAACTATTTTTTTAACTGTACTACTATAAAATTTCTTTTGGAAACAGATAATAGTATTTCTGAAATTTTAGATAATAAAATATATTTTAAGATTAAAACAAAAATGCATTGTCTTGTGTCCTGGCAGGAAATCTCTAAAAAATTTAAAAGTCACCTTGATTCACGTGTGGGGGAGGTGTCCGCCTTTTTAAGTTGAGCCTAATTTTATGCAAATTTCCGGTACCCCACCCGGAGAGATGGCAGTGGAAAATTGCCGTCAATTTCCCAGCGTCCTACCAGACCCCGTACTGCGCCACTGCCGGAGATATTTGTCGCGGTAGGTTTTTAGACGGTGACAGAGAGGTTAAAAAATTCACGTGATTTATTTACTTAATAATTACATTTTACTAAATCAAAATGGTTAAAGATTTAACCACTAAAATATTCACAATAAAAAATTCATATTTAGGGATCTTTGAATAAGAATAGTTTATTATCGTAAGTTGCGAAAATCGAAAGTGTGACGACCCGAAGTAGAAGCGAAAACAACCAGGCGTTGAAAAATTTAGACAGCCAGATTTATTGAAAATTTTGGCCGATACAGGAATTGAACCCTTAACCTTCAAAGTCGTCTCTGGCATTCTATTCATTACACCATAGGCGCCAAACAAGTATATATGATAGATAATCACATTTTATTAACGCTTTTACTTTGAGTTTTCACGGAAAGGACAAAAGGATGCGGTGGCAGAAAAGTATACCAAGACAAAACACTTGACTTATTTTTAAGACTTTTTTTGTTTTTTACGAACTTTTTTTATCTGCTTTTAAG
>JASAMX010005156.1:0-23079 GCA_030248175.1 Microlaimidae sp. YZB2_3 | reverse complement strand
TTCTGGTTTACGCCAGAACAGATCTTCCCCCCTCAAAATATTTATTCCCCCTTTTGTTAAAGCATACAGCAAAAATTTGCATAAAATTCCAAACAGAGAGGGGAAGATTTATTATGGCGTTCACTCTAGAATAAATCTTCCCCCTTGTATAAATCATGTAACAATTATTTGGAATAAAAACAACAACATCCATTTTTTTCCCATTTTTCACGTCATTTCATATTTTTTTCTTTTTAATCAAAAAATTCACAAAAAAATACTCGATGTTTCAAATCAAAGAATTAGTGATAAACGCTAAAAACATAAATTTTATACAATAAAACATTTCAGATGTCCATAGTATTAAAAAAAACCTGCCTTTTTTAAATAAACACCTTTTGAATGTTTTATTTAAAGTAAGAATTTTGATTGTATAAAGCTGAAATATAAACCCTAAGCAAGCCTAAGCAGAAAGCTTTAATTCAAATTACTAACCGTTTAAAATATTAAGCAACATATTAAAAAAGTTAAAACTTGAAGAAAATTTTGGCGGCGCCAGAAAAAATAAATCCTGGAAAAAATCACTTTCTGATTGATAAAAAAAATTTATCCTAAGCCTAAACAAAACCTATAAATCAACCTAAACAACCAAAAACAACTTTAAATGTAGAATTTACTGTTGAATATCAAGAAGGTTTTTTGTTTTCATTGAATTTTAAACAAAAAAAAAAACTAAAAAGTTATGGGTACACAAATTCTAAGTTTTATTTCTTCTTATTTCAATTTTTTGTCGATATATTATGTTTTAATAAAAAAACAAAAACTGAAGGTAAATAATGAATCAAATACTGATCGGAAAGACATTAAACTGGTTTAATTTTTTTATGTCTTTTTTGCTATGCTTTGTCTTAAAAATTGATAAACTCAAAAGAAAAACCTTTATTTATGAATATTAATTTTCCAAAAAATAGGTTTATTTAATTGTATCATATATTTATATACCCAAACAAAACGAACTAATACAAATGTATTCTTTTTATCTCCGAAAACCAACTAAATAATACTTAATTATTAATGTCAATTATGAACTGTTTTTGGAATTAATAACAATTAAAATTAAAGTTTATTTTTACAGAAAAAAAAACTATTTTTTGTGAAACGACGTTTTTAAAATTTATCCAAACAAAATCTTACGTGTCATGTTTTAAATTTATACAAATTTTTGAGGGGGAAGATTTATTCTGGTGTTTAAATCAGAATAGATCTTCCGGGGGGAATAACTATTCTGAGAGGGGAAGATCTATTCTGCTGTAAATCAGAATAAATCTTTCGGGGGGAAGATCTATTCTAGAGCGCTCCAGAATAAATCTTCCGGGGGGAAGATCTATTCTAAAGCGCACTAGGATAAATCCTCCGGGGGGAAGAAAAATAGGGGGAAGATCTATTCTGCGACACCGGCTATTTTGACCCCCTGGTCAGTTTCTAGGGGAGTCAGAATATCCTCTGACAGGGGCATTCAGCTATTCAACGGTAATTACTGTAAAACCCCACATCACCGGTTAATTACAGTATATATCGGGCTGGGTGCCAGGCATACTTACATAGTGAGTGTATTAACTACAAAGCGTCAATTTAAGTAAAATTTAAGTAATTTTAAAGACTCAATTTCCTTTGAGCTTGTTGGAAAATGAGTGGCAGAAAAAAATTATTTTTTATAAATCACACGATTTCACATGAAAATAACATAACATAACAAATAAAAAGCTCACTACAGTCATCTACATATAATTAGCTCTCATTTGAGCTATCAAACGTCGTATTCCGTTCAAGGTTATCAAAGATATAGTCCAAAATCAAAAATGCCCAATTTGGAAAAGTGCCGAAATTAAATGCACTACCCTAATGTGAAAATATAATCGTGTAGCAAACTAAAATCAAGTTATAATGCATCATTTTGATTATTCATTGCAAACGAATTTAAAAAATTTTAACGATAACAAAAACAAATTTTAACAATTTATCACGTCATTCCTGTCTTATTTACAAAATAATGGAGTGAGTGGTTTATAGAATAGTTCTGAATAAGCTAAAAAAAACTGCAATTTTTCAAAATTTTATTTTTTTATTTTTTGTACCCTCATGTTTAAGTAAAAAAAATGCTTATTCAGAACTATTCTATAAACCACTCACTTCATTATTTTGTAAATAAAACAGAAATGACGTGATAAATTGTAAAATATGTTATTGTTATCGTTAAAATTTTTTAAATTCGTTTCCAATGAATAATCAAAATGATGCATTATAGTTTGATTTTAAATTATATTTTACAGCCTGGAAAGGGTGTAAATTATTTTTTTAAAGTCTATAATTTATACACGTACTCCAGCGGCAATTTTCGGACTATAATTTAGATTACAAAGATAGGTATGTACAAGTGTTTTTTGCCTGTTGGCCTATGTTGCAAAAAAAGTTTTCAAAAATTGCTGTCATCCATTTTTTGTGTGTAAAAAATTGTTGTTGTGCAAAGCTGGTTTGTGACGTATTGTGTGTGCTGTTGTGTTGCAAATTAAAATTTTTTTTAAATGAGCATATCAATCGCTGTTTAAGCGAAAACAATAAAAAACAATATATTGGAATTCCATATAAATGAGATCCCATATAGAAAAGAACCATTAGAATGTTAGCTATTTTAATTGGATCATATTTAAATGGGATCCTATTAAAATGTTAGTTATTTAAATGGGTCTTATTCGGATGGTACCAAAAGTACCTTTATTCCTTTAAATAGTATCTTTATTCGGCTATTCTCATCTAAATGGGACCTTTTTTTCCAAGAGTTTTGTTCTGTCTCATTTTGCGTTATTATTGATATCAATGAATTTACGAGAATTAATTTTGCTGTCATATCACCGCCTTTTTTAATGCCGTCATATTTTGAAAGTTAGTCGTCATTTGTCATGGACCAGTATGAGCATAAAATGGAACAAAAATAATAGGAAGATTTTGTCTTTTTAGCGCAACCGCGCAAATTTTAAGCGCGCTAAAAACTCTAAAAATGTATCGGGATAAAATTTAGCTTGATTCTTAGGTTTTGCTTAGGCCTAGGAAAAAAATAAAAAAAATATTTTAAAATGTTCTTGCTTATTAAAACAGACGTTTACATTTTTCGGAAACAGCTAACTCTTAGCGAAACCCAAAAATCAAGCAAAACTTTATTGAGGAAATTTGTATTCAATGATGTGTTAATTAAATTGAAAATTAAGAAACTTAGTTTTTCCCTAAGCCCAAGCCTTAAGTCTGAGACTAAGCCTAAGCAAAACCTAAAAATCAGGCAAAATTTTTTTGTATAAACGATACCTCCTCTTTCGCAAACTAAGTTTATAAAATCACACGCTCAAAAGACAAGTTTTTTGAAAACGAGGTCTTGAAGACAACAAGATCGTGAAAGTTGTAATGTGAAAATAAAAGCTGCAGTTCGCTCAATACATCAAACCCAAAATTTTAAGATTTATATAATCATATTGTAGTAATTATGAATATAAAAACAAAATTATATGATTTCGTGTTATATTTACTTATTTTTTGTAATGCGGATTTTTAAAATATAGCATGTATTTAAAATTAGTACGTTTTGTGATATATTATTTTACGTACTTTACGTTTGTAATTCGTAAATAAATCATTTATTTCACTTTAATTCTGTTCCATTTAAGCTTATAGTGGTCCAAGACATATGAGGGCACTCGAGATCGAAATATGACGGCACTCACTATAACGACGCTGATATGACGGCATACCTAATTCTCGTAATGAAATGTCTGATTTATTTGTTTTTTTTTTATTTAATACAATCAATTATAAGTCAGTTAATTTAAATGAAAATAAAAAAACGTTCTAAATTTTTTTATTAAATTCGATTTTGATTTAAAACAACTTAATTCTATATAAACTATAATTCTTGCTATATTATGATACTATAATATATATACTATAATAATATAATACTATAATAAACATAAACTATAATTCCTGATGCCACAAATGTGTAAAAATGACCACTTTGAGAAGCAATCTTTTTACCAAAATATAGTTGCAGGCCACCAACTCATTGAGTCTACCTTTGTAAAAAACACATATGTCAGGTGATTGGTTATGAAGGAACATTGTGCAGTCTAATATACTGTAATTATCAATAGCTATGTTCAGCTTGAAATTTAGATAGATAGATAGATAGATAATGGCGTAGATAGATAATGGCGCTTTGTAGAATTTTTTAGCAGTTTTGAAAAAAAAAATCAAAAACAATAAGTTTTGTTTGTGTATATCCACTTAAAAATTTTGGTGAGCGATAAGCGTTTTAAATCATTTTCCTAATCCCAGTGTTAAAAAATTGGCAAAAAATCAGAAAAAACGCACGCTTTTACAGCATAAAAAACTGAGCGAGTAGATTTCGCACATATTTTCAGGAAAAACTCGGAAAATGCATGTTCTATTCTGATAGCTTACCACTTGACATTTCTTATCTCGTACTAATAAAAAAGTTTTGCTTTTCTAACAGGCGGCATTTTTTATCCAATAAAAAGTTCTGGTTTTTGCAACGCATTGACCGTAGTGAAGGTATCATAAGTAATCACATATTTAACCTTTTTAAAGAATAGCGAAGAGTCTGAGCTATGCTCGGATATATGTCCCAAACTTATTTTTCCCTCTTTTATGGCTATTCCGCATCATTTTTCTGTAGACAATAGTTATACCGAAAGTTAACAATTTAGTACTAGTTAAAGGTCTAAATTTTCGCCGAATGAAGGCTAATTTAAAGTTAACAGTTTAGTACAGCTAAAGGTCTAAATTTTTGCCTAATTCTAATCCTAGAGCACAAGTTCGTTCGTGATTTATTTATTAGTCCCGCTGAAATTTAACGTAGTCCTTAGCTGGTCTATCTACTGTTAACAAAACGCGCTCTATTTAATATATTAAGTTGAAAACGCCATTGTGGGATGGTGGTTTTGTTTAAATAAAAACACTACAAAATATGTTAAGAGATCTTTAGTACAACTAAGAATGAGCATTATGGATATCTCCCGCTAACGTTTTTTTTTTAAATTTAGATTGCGATATATAAAGATAAATCAGCCATGGCGTAACATTTTTTGCCAGAATGTTTTGTGATTAACATGCTTTATCTGTACACAGTACAGAGAGCTGCAAGAATGTTTAGGTAGTTTAGGCAAAAGTATATAATACTATATATTAATATATAGTATTATATTTTTTGGTTTAGGTATTGTGGAAAAGAAGTTTCCAATGTTGAGAATATTGTTTATGGCAAACATACTAAAATTTGGCAATTCGGTGTCATCATTGTTAAACATTTTTTCAACCAAAAGAAGCTACCATTTTTTCCACTAAATAAAAAGCCCATAATTTCATGATTAAAAACGTCTTCTTACAACTGAGTTTTATTTTGTGAGTTATAATGAAAGGACCCACCGTAAATTGCGCAGAAATTGAAAATCTTAAAACCTTTATTTTCTCCTTTATAAAACCTTATGGAACGGGTTTTTAAACTTATATTAATTGTTGTCGAAAGTCTTAAAAACATAAGTTATGTTTATTTTTTACATTTTTAGTGTTTTTCTCAAAATTCTGACAGAAATTACCACTTCTGTCAGAAAAACGCAGTAATTACCCAATATAAACTAACCTCAGTATCAAAAGTTTATAAATAAGTGGCGCTTTTATATAAAAAGTTTTGGAAGCTTTTTTTCCACTAGGATTTTGAGAAAAACGAAAAAGCTGTAAAATAAATCTGAATTTTATTTTTATGATTTCTTTCATTTTTAGTTATATTTTTAGTAAAATTACTCATGCTACCAAAAATATATAACATAATAATAATAGAAAAATATGTGACTTCATGTATTTCTCAGACACATTGACTGCTCTTATTAGGGCGCGCTCTAATAAGACCGCACTTTTATTAGCGCACTCAAATGTGCTAATTAGGACCTGTTTCTGAAATGGGGCCCTTATTAGGGCCTGTTATAGCTCTTATTAGCTCTTATTAATTTGGAACAAAATACAATTTATGTTAAAAAAAAAACAATTATATTCCTTCACTAGGATATTTAATAGAAGTACTTTGCTTTTGTAATCATTTTCAATTTTTTCATAAATTAATTAAGGAATTTTACGTTTTGGTTTAATTTTAAACTAATTTTTGAACTTACGTTTTGTAAGTAAGACAAGGTTGAGACTCTTATTTCAAAAAACCCAGTTTTTTCAATTGGGAGCTAGTTTCCTTAAAAATTGCTCGATTGCTTTTAAGCGTAAACATGTGACATATATAAACGCCAAATTTTCTAATATTCTTTATTTAATACAAGTAAAAAAGGTTTCCATACAAAAAATTTCTGTGTTTCGTAGTCCAAAATCACCATTTTTTTATATGCTTATTTTACTTTGTTTATAAACTGCGAAATACCTCATGAAGGTAAAGTTTAAATTTAAATTATCAAAGCTTATTCAGTTTTCTTTTAAATAATGTTTTTATTTTGTTTTATCCCTGGTTTGGAACATATATTATAATCGTGGTTTTGCGGGGGGGTTTTTTTTTTTTTTTTTTTTTTTTTCGCTCATTTTTTTGTTTTTTTTTTTTTTTTTTTTTTTTTTTCCTCTTTTGCCCCTTTTTTGGGATTTTGTTTGAAATTTGGCCAAAATTATTTTTGGGCCTTTTTGGGTTAAACGGCTTTTCACGGTCTTTCATCGTCTTCCTAACGTTTTGTTTTATATGTTTAATTGTACTTTTTTTTTTTGTTTTCGGATTTTCGTTTCTTTTTTGCTTTTTTGCCAATTTTAGCCATATTTTTTATATTTTAAGTCTTTTTTATTTTTTCATTATTATTCTTAATCTCCATTTTTTCTTTTTCTCCAAACAACAAAATCTTAGCGTATAAAATCGTATAAAATTGACAATTTTCTCTTTTATCAGATGTTTTTGAAATGGCCAATTCGGATTTTTTTGGGCGAAGGCTTTAGGCCCTTCATATTTCCCACGTAATAATTGTGTTTTATGTAATTGTTTTGTTTTATTATGGTGTTGTTTTTTTTCCTCTTTTCTGCCTTTTTTAACGTCTAATTTTTATGTAGTTTTTTAATCTAATCTTTTTCCTCCTAAAAACACAGCTTAGCGTATAATTGTTTTCTCTTTTATTATACTATATATAATTTAATTATTGTTGATTAGATAGTTAGCTTTTTTCGCTTTTTTTTCATTTGTGTTGTGTGTTGCCAAAAATCAAAGTAGGTAGTTAAGTAGGTAGTTAACTACTTTTAAAATTATAAGTAGGTAGTTAAGTAGTTAAATAAAATTACAAGTAGGTAGTAAGTAGGTAGTTAACTACTTGAAATTTTTAAACTAGGTAGTTAAGTAGTAAGTAGTTAAGTAGGTAGTTAAGTACTTAATTTTTAACTAAATATATACTTATATTAAAGTCTTAATAAAATTAAAAATTTCAATTCTTAATGTAAAAAATACTTTGTCACACATTTAATAATTAAATATTTGCATATTTTATTGGTTTTTTGCTAGTTATGTTTAACAATACTTTTAAGACTGCTAGAGAAA
Organism: Microlaimidae sp. YZB2_3; assembly: GCA_030248175.1. Classification (NCBI taxonomy): domain Eukaryota; kingdom Metazoa; phylum Nematoda; class Chromadorea; order Desmodorida; family Microlaimidae; species Microlaimidae sp. YZB2_3. Next base: position 15,473 of record JASAMX010005156.1, on the reverse strand, counting down.
TAATATAATATAGTTGAATTTCAGGAAGTTTTTTACAACAAAAAAATTTATTGTAAAGTTAACTTAAAAACTTAAGTTAATAACCCAATTGTGGTGGATTTCAAAAAAAGGACGATATATTAACATTGTTTGTGTCATTTATATCATTTTGTTAAACAAAAGAAGCGGGATAGTGCAAATTTCGTTTAAGCTCAATATTAATTTTATAACAAAATTTTGATTGTTTTCAAACAATTTCTTAACTAAAACATTACATGGGATTCATAATAAATATGATCAATACATGATTTAAAAAATCTTTTTTTTCCTTTATTTTAATTTAAAAACTTAAATTAAAAAATAAAAAATATTATTCTACTTTACACCAGATTAAATAAAAACAAACAAAAAACAAACAGTTTTTTGTTCTATTTTAACTAAAAAAACCAATCAAAGTTTGTCTAACTATAGTTTATTTCAACCATATTTTTTATGACGTAATCTTTATTAAACTTTAATCAAAGCATTACTACAATTTGAATTGAGTTCATAAACTGTAAACCACCATGTATATAAAATCGCTGTTGAGTTTCCAGATACAGATTTTTATTAAAGACACTCAGCGCCTGCAAATTATCATGGACAGATACATTCTGTCACATTTTGTTTCAAACAGCTGTGACTTTTTTGTAATATATACAGATATTGATCGTTTAAAGACACTAACTATTTGACTGCCTACTTCATTAACTACTTTCTCCTATTTCGCTAACTAAGTTCTGCCTACTTTGTAACTACTTTGTCAACTACTTGTATTAACTACTTTATTTTTTGAAAGTAGGTAGTTAAGTAGGTAGTTAACTACTTTTAAAAAAAGAAAGTAGGTAGTTAAGTAGTTAGCCAAAATCATGGTAGTTAAGTAGTTAAGTAGTTAACTACTTAAGTAGGTATCACAACACTACCAACCGGCGTGCAAAAGTGCTCAAGGTGGTTTTTTGCTTTGGGCTGTGATGTTCCCCGGAGCTGAGAGCTCCGGAGTCCTGGAGCGATTTCCTTTTGGATTCTGATCCGGAGCTCCTTTTCCGAGCTTACTTTGGTCTGAGAGTTTTGAGATTAGGAGTGATTCCATGATTTTTTTTTTTTTTAAAAATTAATGTTTTTAAAACTTATTTAAACGCTAGAAATAGTACAAATGCAGAAAGTAGCTTTAAATGTATTTTACTTAATAGCTTAAATTCCTATTTGACTTTAGGGTGAGCTTGAGCTCCGGAGCATGATATTGAGGGTAGGAACATCCTATGTAGACCTACAATACAATTTTCAAATAAATTAGTGATTAATACGGAATTATCTCACTAGAAATCTCAAATTGTTTTCATTGCGTCAGCAAAAAAGTAGCTCAAAAGGTGGTATTATTACTACTTATGTAGGCTAGTGATGTTCCCCGGAGCTGAGAGCTCCGGAGCTCCGGAGCGAAATTTCACTTTTAGGAACTCCGCAGCAACTCCCGGAGTTTACGCATCTCCATCACATTTTTGTACTAAGTTTATGAATAATTAAGAGTGATTTCATAGATAATTTTGTAAAAATTTTTTTGAAAATTAAATGTTTTTCAAAACCTTATTTAAAACGCTAGAAATAGTAACAAATGCAGATAAAGTAGCTTTAAATGTATTTTAAACTTAAATAAGCTTAATTCCTATTTGACATTTGGGCAGGACTTGCGGAGCTCCGGAGCATGATATTGAAGGGTAGAAACATCCTATGTAGACCTAATAATGAACAAAATTTTCAATAATGTGTATTATAACCGGAATTTTTCAGAAATCTCATTGTTTTCAGCGCAAGTGCTCGGTGGTATTTTCTTTTGTAGGCTAGTGATGTTCCCCGAGCCTGAGAGCTCCGGAGCTCCGGAGCGAATTTCCTTTTAGGAATCCGCAGCACTCCGGAGCTCCGGAGCTCCAGAGCTCTAAACATTTTTGTACTAAGTTTATGAATAATAAAGGAGTGATTCCATAGATAATTTTTTAAATTTTTTTGAAAATTAAATGTTTTTAAAAACTTATTTAAAACGCTAGAAATAGTAACAAATGCAGATAAAGTAGCTTTAAATGTATTTTAAACTTAAATAAGCTTAAATTCACTAATTTGACATTTAAGGGGCGGAGCTCCGGAGCTCCGGAGCATGATATTGAAGGGTAGAAACATCACTAATGTAGACCTAATAATGGAAAAAATTTTCAAATAAATTAGTGTATTATAACCGGAATTATTTACTAAAAAACTCAAATCGTTTTTAGGATACAAAAGTTTTATATTTTTGCGCATTTTTCTGTCTTTAAAATTTTTGATCGACAGCCACTTAAATAATCTAAAATAAAAAAACACTTCTGAAAAAACTTAAAAATTTAAAAAGCTACTTTTATTTAAAATTATATGGCTGTCATTTTGAGCTATCTTCCATAAAAATCCGTTTAATATAAAGTTTTAAAAATCGAGGTTTAATCTACGGTCCGCAACATATTTTCACTGCTTCGCGTATTTTTTTTTAATTACCGCACCGCCTAAACTTTTTTAAAAACAAAATTATGCATACGTATCATATAAAAAAATGCATACCATATGCACACGTATGCATATAAAATATGCATACGTACGCATTTCAGTTTGATTCCCACATATCCCTAATTTGTTGTTCATTTCTCATTCTTGTTTTCTCTATTAATTATATTTCTGATATTCTTGACAACAGTTCTTAATAAGCGTTTTTTAGTGTACGAGAAAGGGTACAAAAAGAGAAAAATAAATTTTAAAAAATCGTTAAAATAGTTTACATTATATTAAAATCCTATTTAAAAAAACAATGGAATTTTAAAAAACCGCGACAAAAATTCAAAGCACAATTGTTATAAGATATATTATATGCCATTAATAAAGCTAACATTCAAGTTAGAGTTTTATAACAGAAATATTACTAAAAATCATGTGTTTTTGTTTTAGTCAACAGACAGTTATAAGAAAATGTCGACGTTGACATTTCATCATGAATGCAAATTCGATAAGTCGCGCTTCCGAGAATTTGGGTTCAGGCAGCATTATTATGGGCCAGTGTTTACCACACAATGGGGAAAGGTCACTTATTACTGGCAAATTTTTATTTGTCCCAATGGTTGCAAGTACAAAAGTGGAGAAAAAACCAAAGATAAAATTTGTGTGTTTTTGAAATTGAATGCTGCCTCGTCGCAGCTGCCCGTCATAGTAGATTTTACTCTGAAAGCGTCAAATCATCAGAAGGAATGTGAGGGCACGTTCAAAATTGACGGTATAGGAAGGGGAGGACTGGAGTTGGAATCCAAAAAAGAATCCGAAATTACTTGCAATGATAATTTTCTTATTGTAAAAGTTGAATTAAAAAATTTGACGTTGACATTTCATCATGAATGCAAATTTGATAAGTCGCGCTTCCCCGAATTCGGGTTCAACCAGTATTACTATGGGCCAGTGTTTGCCACACTATGGGGAAAGGTCGCTTATTACTGGCGAATTGAGATTTATCCCAATGGTTGCAAGTACAAAAATGGAAAAAAAACCAAAGATAAAATTTGTTTGTGTTTGAGATTGATGGACGCCCCGCAGCAGCTTGTTGCAATAGAGTTTATTATGAAAGCGTCAAATCATCAGTGGGAAAGTAAGTACACGTTCGAAATTGAAGATGGAGGATGTCTAGGGCTTGAGTTGAAATCCAAAAAAGAATCCAAAATTACTTCCAATGATAATTTTCTTCTTGTAAAAGCTGAATTGAAAATGTCGTGCAAACTTTTTGACACAAAAATACTCTTTCAAAATAAACAAAATTATGAGAAGGCAAAAAACAAGCTCACCTGTTTTCCCGAAAATTTATTTGAAAAAGCAAAGCAAACTCCGTCTCATAGCAATAATTTGCAAATCATTGTTGGTGTTAACAAAATAGTTTTTTATTGTTGTCCGGAAGTTTTGGAAAGAAATTCACCCTACTTTAGAGATTTACTTGCAGCCGACGAAAAATTTAAAGAAAAATCAAATGGGTGTGTTGAATTTTTAAATGAAGACCCGAAAACAATAGAAGCTTGTCTTCAGTTTATTTATTATCAAGAATTGCCCGAAGGCTGGAAAAATATTGCAGAGCTTATTCTTCCTTTAGCCCACTTGTTTCAACTTCCACTTCTTGTAGTGAAGTGTGAAGAGGTATTGCTAGAAGTGGTGGATAGAAATAACTATATTCAGCTTCTTAAAATAGCCAAAACCTACAATTTGAAAATATTGGAAACAGGTTGTTTTGCAGTGATTCGCGGATATATGAATACTTTTGATGAAGCAGATATAATAAAAAATTTAAAAGTAGCCAGTCTGGAAATTGATTGTTTTCGTTTTATTGTTATGTGCACGAGATGTAATTTCATAGAGTAGAAATCCAATTTTATCATTTTATCATTTTATCGTTTTAACATTTTTAAATGTTACAAATATTATTTAATAAAATTTAATTTAATCTGAATATTCAGAGAATTTTATTAAATTCATTTTATTTATTTTCATTTTATAACTTTCATTTTGCGTTAAATAAAAGTAGAACTTTAAAACCAGTTTTAACATTTTTAAATGTTACAAATATTATTTAATAAAATTTAATTTAATCTGAATATTTAGAGAATTTTATTAAATTCATTTTATTCATTTTCATTTTATTACTTTCATTTTACGTTAAATAAAATCATAACTTTAAAACCAGGGTTTGCGATCTGACATTTGTTTAAAAAAACATTAAACACACAAATTTTGTCTCAATAATTAAACATTCAAGACTTGCCGCAGTAAAATATATTTGAAAAAGCATGTTTTTGACTTAATTAGGGTAGCTGACTTAATTTCGATCACCTATTTTTATTTTTTAATTGCACGAGATGTAATTTCATAGAATAGAAATCCTATTTTATCATTTTTAAAGGTTATAAATATTATTCAATGAAAATTAAATTTAATCTGAATATTCAGAGAATTTTATAAATTCATTTTATAAAAATGTGTTTGCGTTAAATAAAAGTAACACTTTAAAACCTGGGTTTGCGCTCTGACGTTTTGTTTCAATAAAATGCAGTCAGGACTTGCCGCAGTAAAATATATGTGAAAACGCATGTTTCCAACTTATATTACTCTAAATTTAGTAATAGAAAATAATATACTCAAAATTCCATCACCGCGGGAAACTTTTGGTTTAAAGCTTTTAACTTTGCAAGCATAACTTCTTCTCTTGTTTTATGCTTTTTTCCTAGGGAAAGCAGAGGAGCCATGCCTCCTTGTGTTCTGGATCGACTGAAAAAAGGGTAGGTTTAATCTTTCCTCTTACTTTAAATAAGTGTGGTAACCTCTCTTTATTATGTTTAATACGTTTTTTCGGTATAATTAATCAATATTTTTGTAATAATATACCAAAAGAGGTCAATTTACATATATAATCATTTTTTGTTGTTTCGACAAAAGTTTTAGCAGCAAAAAAATATTTTTGTGACTTCCAATTGTTTTGGAAGTCATCCCACAAAAAATGTTTAAAATCCAACAATTGGGTATAAGTCAGAATACCTCAGAAAAATTTAGTTTTCAAGGATTGTAGACTCCTAAAACTGTTAATTATACACATGCTGGATACAGAGTTTGTTTGTGTTTATCTTATCTGTAGAAAGAACAAAGCTTTTTAAAACGTAATCTGGGGTCCTATGCTGAAGGTTTAATATAAGTTAAAGTTTATCTGAGTTAAAGTTAAAGTTAAAGTTTATCACTTTGAAATGCGTTTAACTAACTGCGCATTTTAAGATTCTGTTAATTTCGGCCACCTTAAAATTAAGGTGAAAGAACCTGCCGTTTTTTGCTGTTTTCAAATAACATCGTATTACCGTATTTGTAAAAATTTTTTATGCTAGTTTGATTTTTTTTGACGTTGTTTTAAGCCAAAAAAAATTCAATAAAAATACCGGTTATTAAAACTTACTTTTTAAAGTTTTGACAAAATTATTTAAAGCCTTGCTAATAACTATTAAAGTTTCCAAACGGAAAAAAATTAAGTTATATGTAACAAGAACAATACCTAAGGATAAATTTGCAACCATTAAAAATTTTTATTGTTTGTTTTGGCAATAGTTATAGCCAGTTTTTTTAGGTGGCCAAAGTTAATGGCTCGCGCCTTAATTTCGGCCACTATAAAAAAACTTTAAACCTCCACTGATCTTTAAGTGTAACAAAATTTTTAAAATTTTGCACTGGAATAACAAAAATAGCTATTGTTTGATATTTAGACCAAATTTTGGGTCGATTGGAAAAACCAGAAAAAACTTATCCAAAAAATAAAAAAGTTGGCCGAAATTAAGTCAGCTACCCTACAATTATAAATGATTAAAAACTTAATGCTCAAAACCAGTAATTATAACCTAACGCGATTTACTAAATGCTACTCAAGTTTTAGTAACAAAAATGAACGAGCGTTTAATGGTAATTAATTAATTAATTAATTAATAATAATAATAATAATAATAATAATAATAATAATAATAATAATAATAATAATAATAATAATAATAATAATAATAATAATAATAATAATAATAATAATAATAATAATAATAATAATAATAATAATAATAATAATAATAATAATAATAATAATAATAATAATAATAATAATAATGATAATAATAATATTAAAAATAATAATAATAATAACAATAATTACTAAAAAACTGTTATTTTGTTTGTAATTTTGTTTGTAAACCAGTAAATAAGCTGTTTAATAGTTTTCTTGAGTTTCGAAGCAATCATTCGAAAATTTTTTGGCAATATAATCGTTTTTTTTTTTGGCAATATAATCGGCAGTAAATTGTTTTTTGAAACACGTATTAATGATATCGAAACGCGATGTGGTTTTTATCATTGCAATAAAGGTTTGCGAGCGGCAGTTGAATAATGCTGTAAATTTTCAAAAAAGTTGTTTTGGTTTGATAAATTAAAAAAAATTGTAAATTTATAACTTTTTATTGCAATTGAATTGTATATTTCCTTCACTGATGCTTTTTATTATTATTAAAAATCATACGAACGTTAAAACTTTATGGCAAAAATGCGCGGACGAAATTCACAAAAAATCACTAGTGTATGCACGGACTTTAACTCCCTAGTCTGAAGCGAAAATCACTATGTTTCATCTGAGGCGTTAGCGTTTTTTCAGCACTTTCTTGATTGGAAAAAGCATTCATTGGTTTGTTGTGTATCCAACTAACTAATTTTAATTATTCACGAACTTAGTATAAAAAAAGGGCAGAGCTCCGGAGCTCCGGAGCTCCGGAGCTCCGGAGCTCCGAAGAACATCATTAATTCAGACAAAAAAAATAAAAAAACTTGCGCGTGAAGAAAATAGTTTTAAATGGCTGAACTTAATACTTAATATTACTGAAAGTATTTAAGTTATTCACCAAAATCATTTTAGTTATTCTTTTGCTTTGAAAATTACTTTTAAGCTGTTTTAATTAAAAATGCTTTTTTTAAATATTACTATGTGGTAGAAACCTTTGTTTAGTGTTTCTAAGTTTCATCAAACGATGTTAAAATTTTAAATGACATTGTTTTGTCGTTTTTCTTCTTGTTTTATGTCTAAACTAGGGATGCATTGAGCACCAGATTTTAATTGTGAGCTGAGCATTACTTAGTACTCACAATTAAATTAATTGTGAGCTTGAGCCTGAGTACTCACAATTAAATATATGTGACTACCAATTGGTATTGAGCATTTGTGAGCCTGGCGAATGTTTAAAATATACTTACGTATAGCATAGATGTTAGGAGAATCGTATGTTGTAAGCACAGAAGGGAATGACCGTAGTCTGCAGAAATGGGGGCTATGGGTGGATAGAGCCCTCAAATGAGGTCAAAGGGCAGTACAGCAGCAACGGGTCCTTTCAGGACGACTTGAAAGGGGATGAATACCCCCCACCCCTCAGGAGAAAATTTTATATTTAAAACTGTAAAACACCGAGACAACCCAGAAAACATACCGCAAAATACTTGATTTAACTAGCATATGAATTTCAGATAAAATTAGGGTTAAAAAATTAATTAAAAAATAAATGCAAAGCTCCATGGCGTGTAAAAATGACAGTGGATATAAACAATCATATTTCAACTACAAATGTTTTATTGAATAAGTCAAACTACAACATGATGTTTTCTTGATTTTATAGATTTATCAAGTTTTATTGCAATTTTTTAGCGAAAAGAGCTATACTTATTTAAAAAACAAAAATCTGTTAATACTAACACTAAAAGTCATATACCTTTTGTATAATTAAATTTAAATATAAAAGGCGTTTTGTAAAAAATGTAATATTGAAGACTGACATTTTTAATATTTATTATCAATTTAGTTTAGTCAAATTAAATTTATGATCAATGTTTATGTTTAAAGCAATTTAAACAAATTTTTGTATATAAAAATATGCTTTAAAATAGAAAAATAACAATTTTTATGTAAGAAAAAAATTTGAATAGAAATGTAGAATAAAAAAAATTAGAATAAATACTTGTATGTTCTAATGATATTTATATAATTAGTATTTTTACGTATTTTTAATTGCATCTCAACATGTCACATGAAACAAAATTGTTGTAATTATGAATTTTTATTATCTAAACTTCCCAGGGTGAAATTAAGTATATTATAAAAACATTTTTTTAGCTTTTTGCACAAAAAATGATATTGAATATAAAATAAACATTAAAGGAGCATTGTGACATATCAAATTTCTATAACGCCTTTAATAAACTACTCTTAATACAAAACCTTTAATCTACCTCGACCAATTCGACAACATTTAAAAATTTCAATTTAATCGGTTCAGTAACAAAAAAGTTATATGATCCTGCGTTATAGGTATTTAAATTGTGAAAGTATGTTCTCTTAAGTAATTTTATCTCTCGAACGAAGCCACCAATTTTTGTAGAAAGTATGTAAAAACTAAAAACCAAATATTTTCACACATCGATGTAATTCTTTTATGGAATTGACCCTTTTGATTAATTGTAAAAATATTAACTTGTGCTCCGAAATCTTGTAACGATTTTTCGTCGAAATATTTAACAAAGCCAAAAATAAAGCTTTTTATAGGGCGTTTATTTACTAAGCAAATTTTAGTGCAAAAATATATAAAAAACCAACGTATTTTTATGTTCATTTTGAAACCTTGATTCAAAATTTTTATAAAGTCTTTGTAAAGATATTAGTGTTTTAGTTAAAAAAAACCTGCGACTTTTATCTAAAACGGTCGGCAAATTTTTGGCATAAGAAAAAAGGCTGAATTTAAGTCTCTTATGAAAATTTTAATTTAAATGGAAAAGTGTCAATTTTAAAATTTTAATATGTTTATTTCAATAGAGTTTTCAACAAAAAAACGCAAAAAATATGATTTTATTAAATACCTGTACTGTTTATTGAACGGTTTTTCGCTTTGCATGTTTCACAAACCATGGGATAACAATCTCAGGGTTTTTTGAAGAAAAAACTAATATTTAGGAAAATTATTTGATAATATCAAAATAAATCAGGATGTACAAATAAAGTTAACAACATGACGCCTGTTTTTTATGTTTTCATAACAAAACTTTTGCAGTGAAGAAGGCACTGTTCCAGGATAAAATGATTAAAAAAATCTCTATTTTGGCCTTTTTTAAATGGTCTAAAGGTAAAAAACTGTTACATGGTTTGGAACGCAGAATAAAATTTGGTCAAAATATAGTCGAAATCGAAGAGAAAAATTTTTTACTGCATTTTTAAGTGTTTATTCTAACACACATTCTTTTTATAGAAAATTTAGTTTTTTTAAATCAAAGTGCAAAACCAAAAGATAAAACCATGGGTAAAACATTATGCACTTTATCAAAAAGTCTGTAAGTCCTGTATAAGGAGTGGCGTCCATATAAGCCATTGAATAAAATGCCTTTTGAATAGGGTAGTGCATTTAATTTCGGCACTTTTTTGTTTTTCCGATGTAACTTTTTACTGTATGGCCCGATTTTCTTGTTTAAAAGCTCGTTTTCCTCTCTTTCTTTTTTCCTTTTTTCCCCCTTTTTTTAGCTTCGGCAAAACTGTTTGTAAACTTTACAATACTGTTCTGAAAACTTTAAAAAATGTCTCCGGAGGGAATCGAACCTAGACTTGCATGCAAGTCCGGACTCTAACCACTAGGCCAAATGCACAAGGGCAAGGCGTTTTTAGTTTTTGAAAGTTTAACACCTGTTTTTTCTGTTTGTTTTTTTTTTCCTTGCTTTTCCCAAAAAAAATTTAAGGTGTACTGCGTTGCGTCACAAAAATTTCACTGTACGAAAGTATTTTTTTACTTAATTAAATCGGTTTTTAAAAAAATGGAAAATTGCCGAAATTAAATATGTGCATTTAATTTCGGCACTTTACAAACAATCGATCGTTTCACAGTAAAAAATCATCATTTTCAAAAATTTAAAAGCCTATCATCATCTCCAGACAGTTTTCTTTAATTTAAGTTTCAACTTGTTGTTCAACGTGTAACTGCCAAAAAATTACAGCTGAAATGCCAAATGGTATCAAAATGAGCAAAATTTAGGAAAAAAAAATTGCATTTAATTTCGGCACTTTTTAAAAGGACCCTCTTAATCAAGTTTAAGTGCAGTGCTATGACCCCTACACATTTCAACGTTGTCTTTTAACTATTTACAACTACAATTTAACACCCAACCACTTAATTCAATCCGTTTTTACGTACAGCATATGTGTGCCGAAATTACCCTATTTTATTTTATAACGATTGCTCACCACAGACGCAACGTAGAACCACGGGGACTAAAAATTTGGAAAATAGACTAAAATTTACCAGGACAGTTTAATTTTTAAACCAATTTATTGCGTAATCAAGAAATGCCCATGTTCTAAAAACGAGTAACAATTTTATTTTTTTTAAATCACATAATTTCACATGAAAATATCATAACATAACAAATAAAAAGCTCACGACAGTCATCTACATATAATTAGCTCTCATTTGAACTATCAAACGTCGTATTCCATCCAGGATTACCAAAGATATAGTCCAAAATCAAAAATGCCCAATTGGGAAAAGTGCCGAAATTAAATGCACTACCCTAGTTTTAAAAATGACACATTTCTTTGAGTTATGTCATCATAATGACCTATTTTTCATTAATTCGCGTAAATCTAAATAGATATTTACTTACGTGAATTTAGGTAAATTGAATTGTTCCATTATTAAATTAAAACAGATTCTTTATTATAACTGGCGTGAATTAATAGAAGAATAATAACTTTAAAATAAAAATGACATTTAAATGGACTGAAATAATGTTATAATCGCATATTATAATAAGGCTTCTTATTCAGGATTTAAACATCTTTTGGTAAAGTATAATATATTTTTTAATTTTTATTGTCAAGCTCACAATTAAGCTAATTAGCATGGGCTAATTGTGAGCTTGAACTTGAGCCTGAGATTTATTGTGAGCTTGAGCTTGAGCTTAGTACTCACAATTAAACATATGTGAGTACCAATTGATATTGAGCATTTGTGAGCAGCTCAATGCATCCCTAGTCTAAACCATAATATTATTATGTTTTTTGCTGTCAACTTAATTAAAATGCTTATTACTTATTACTCTGGTTTTGTACATATGTTGTGCGTAAATTGTTTGTCTTAACCTGTACAATAAATTGTTTGTCTTAACCTGTGTAATTAATAACTCAGTATCCAAATCATTTCCTGTAAGAAGTTCAGTTCCTAAGGGTTTTGTTTTAGGTCCATTTTTATTTTTGGTATATATTAATGATATTGTTGATTGTGTTAAGTTCTCACAAATTAGACTCTTTGCAGATGATATAAAGTTGTTTGTAAAATCTTCATCTCAAGATTACCACATTCAAACCTTGAGACTTCAGCAAGATTTAGATAGAATACACAGCTGGTCACAAGACTGGCAACTGCAGTTATCTAATCACAAATGTGAAGTTCTTCATATTCGAAATCATAGCAAAGAGTTAATTTGTAAATATAAGCTTGGTAATAACGTACTTGCAACTACAGAATTGGTGTGTGACCTAGGTGTTTATATATCCCATGATCTGAAATTCTCTAAACACTGTGAAATCACAGCAAAAAAAGCTATAAGAGTGACATCACTAATTTTTAGAACATTCAATTCAAACTCTAGAAATAATTTTCTCAGCGCATATAAGTCCTATGTTAGACCAATTCTGGAGTATGCTAGTGCAGTTTGGAACCCTTAGTTACAAAAGGATATAAACATTTTGGAAAAAGTGCAACAAAATTTCACTAGACGTTTATTTTATAAATGCAAGTTGTTACCTGTTGGTTATGAACATAGACTGAATTACCTAGGTTTAGAAAGATTAAAGGATCGAAAAGACAAAATCGATTTATATGAGTGCTTTAAAATTATACATTGCTTAAACAATTTGCAAGCCAATGATTTTTTTAAGTTTAACCTGCAGCCCACCCGTGGTCATCCATTTAAATTGGCAATGGAAGACTGCCGAATTAATGCAAGGAAATTTTCTTTTGCAAATAGGGTTGTTACACCTTGGAACAATCTACTCCCATCTCAAGTAACTGTCGATTCTTGGATGCATTTAAGAAAAGTTTTAAAACTGACTTAAATAAGCGCTCTTTTTGAGCCTTTAAAGTCATATCAGATAGCTATGTTCATTGATAATTAGTTACAATTGTGATTCATATTGGCGGCAATTAAGTCGCAGATTTGATGTTGTTGATGAAAAAAAAAAAAGAAAAAAAAAATAGAAAAGAGAAAAAAAACACAATGAAATGATGAAAACAGAAGAATTAAACTATGCATAAACTATGCTTAGTATGATATTAATTCTGTTATCTGACCATTAATAAAAATAATAAAATAAAAACAATAAACATCTTATCTATATATTAAAAATTACATGCTAATTGCTCACCTGTGGCGTCTGGAAATACCCACCTCCCGTTTAATTAGAGGGTTTGCATCTCCGTCTTATTGCCCCCGCCCCCTTTAACTATAAGAAAGATCAAAAAACATAAAACTTGTAAAAGTAGAACTAATGACTTTAAGCTTATTGATAATATTATGAAACTAATTAAAAACCTAAATGTTGAAATTCGACAAACCTATACAGCTTTCATTATTTTGTCGCTGAATAATATTAAATTAATTCTTAAGCATCTTCATAATTTTAAAATAAATAAAAATATTAAATTGGCAATTAATGCTATAATAGCGTTCAGACTAAAACATGGAGTACCAAAAGATAATAATGTTCATAAAAATATTACTAAACTATTATATATTAAAACACACTTTATTAATAAGGGTTTGGACCTAATTAAATATTGTAACATTTTCAATGACAAAAGTCTTAAATCTCTTATTCTTATTAAGGTAGAACACCACAGTTATGACGAATTTTACTAAAAGTTAGATATTGTCTTATATATTAATTTTTGTCTGACAAAAGTATAGTGCGATCGAAAGCTTAGATTATGATGTATCTAGCGGTAATAATTTCATTGTTTACCAGTTATTCTATTTTGAGATATATTTCAATGAATTTAAAGCTCAAAAAACAATTTTTGGCTATTTAAAAAAATTGATTCACTCAGTTTTTTCCGCAATTTTATAGAAACTTAAAGAAAATTAGGGGGCAACATTTAGATGTGGTTTGGAGTAAAACGTAATTCAAAATTTTAAGAAAATTAAAAAAATCTATGTTTTTAAAAGAAAAATCAAATAAAAAAAAATCCTGAATTAGTTTTTTAATCAAATACAATTCAAAGCATTGATTAGACTTGTGTCTAACTATTTCCCAACTTTCATTAAAATCTGAGTGAATAAAGTTTTTTAGTTTTCGTTTAATTTTTTTTAATTGACGCCGAGAAACTACATTTTGAACCATTTCTTTAAAAGTTGCTTTCAATTAGGAAAAATCAGCTGACTCAGTAGCCGCGTGGTTAGTACGTCTGGCCTGAAACCTCGGAACCTTGGGATCGAGTCTTTGCTCTACCATATTTTTAACGCCGAAAAAAAATTTTTTTTAATTTTTAGCTTTTTAATTAAAAAAAAATTATTATTTAAGATACGCTAAATAGTAAATGAATAAATAGAATATTTTTGTAATAAATTTTATTAATGTTTTGTATTTTTGACATGTATTTTATTGATGTTATTTGATGATTGTGGACGATAATATTTTTTAACAGAAAAATGAATGTCAGAAATAGAATCAGCAGGTCTAATTACTTTAGTAAAAATTAATTAGTAAGGATCTGCCGTCAAAATCTATTTGGCGTGTTCTACCTTAATAACAAAAATAACAATCCTAAAATTAAAATCGCTTATTTTTATAACAATAATATTGGTATTATATGTAATTACAAACAGTTTCCTAAGGGGTTAAACTCGGATAAATTAGTGCAAATTCTTTGTGATGATTGTTAGCGTCTTACTTCTAAATTTGTGATAATACGGTAGGACATATTATTACTGGTAACTTAAAAATTGTTAGAGATAAGGCCTTAAGATCCATACTTGAAAAAAGAACCAAATTTAGATTACCAAAACCTAAAAAATAAATAAATGTCAACCGCTACTAGTTCTATTGTATCATACTTTTTCTCAATTTCAACTTCAACTACTAAAGAGAAAATTTTAAATTTTAGAAGATTATAAAAATGCGGATTATGTAAAAATTTATGTCTATTTATTATTTATTTGCATATTGCCGGACAGCTAAAGCATTTAAAACTGCACTAAAATAAGCTGGCCCTTTGTTAGTAAAACTATCAGCCTTGAGCGATTACTTATCATCAAAACAGTAATATTTTGCGGTTTTTTTAAAGTGTTACTATTAGGCGTGCTGTTAATTGGTTGATTCTCAGCCAAGATTCTTCGACGTGGACCAAGCGGTGTTTGACCGCCAAAAACCAACACATTTTCTTTGTTGGATGTAAAAGTAGGGCTTGACGAAAAATTAAAAACGTCGCTGTCAAAATTTTCCGCAATAAAAGTGGCATTTTGTATAATCTCCGATAACGAATTCTGTTTATCATTGTGATTTATTTGGTTTCCACTATTGAGTACACAATAGCAGAATTTTTTAATATCGTCGTTAGTACTGCAAAAAAAGCCACACTTTGTATAAAATGTATGCGGCTGCAACTTATTTTAGAAGTCAACACAACACTTTATTAATGACAGAATGAGTCACAGTTACCTGTGCTTTATAATGACTGTGGCTAATATTGCCCTAGTAACAAGGATATGTATGTCTGCAGTAACACTGAACATTGTTAGAAATCCTGTTTTTCAGTACCCTTTCACATTTTTCAACTATTAATTTGTTTTTGTTTGCAATATGGCAATCTAATGCG
>JASAMX010005153.1:0-10806 GCA_030248175.1 Microlaimidae sp. YZB2_3 | reverse complement strand
TGGTCTACATTCAGTTACGTATTGCTTTATTCCCTTCTTTAGTAGAAAAAAGATTGGGCTAAATGAGATATCATTGCAAAGCTTACAAAGCAAAGCTAAGCTTACAAAGGTGTTGAAGTTAACGCATTTGCACAAAACCTTATGGAATGGGGGCCCTATAAATTTTCAAAGTAAATTTTTTTCTATTGCTAATTGTTGCCATTGTTATTGCTATTTATTACCAATAAATATTATGTAGTAAATCGAAAGCCAGTGTATAATTTTTTTTCAAAAAATCAACATAAACATTTTAATGCTGGACAACGAATTTTTTGAAAAGTTGGGATGGACCTTCTTCCTCAACTGCAAAAAGGATTGGCCTAAATGAGATATAATTGGAAAGCTTACAGCTCAGAATGTGTCGTAAGGGATTAAAATTTAAAAAAAAAATAACATTGACATCTTTATGCTGAACGAACCATTTTTACCAAAAAGACGCAAGCGATCATCCTTGCTAATTACTAAACGAAGTGAGTTAAATGAGATATTATTGCAAAGCTTAAAATTCAGGGGGAAGGAATTATTATAAAAGAATTGAATTTCGAAATACAGATATAATTATTTGTCAGCCATGGCGGACACCAGGGCCTGTGCCAGGATTTTTGAAAGGAGGGGGGCCAGACGCTAGAAAACTGAAAACGAAATATAAATGCGGCGCGAAGCGTCGCATTTTGCGCCACGAAGCGGCGCCAGGCGGACGTGGCGAAATTTTTTGATTTAGCATTAAAAATGGGCAAAATTGGGCTTAAAAATACCTATTTACATTGAAATCAAGGCATCCAGGACGGCAGAATCCACTTTTGACATACCCCAAGAAAGAAGGTAGGGAGAAGCAGGCTTCATAATGAAGTTACCTTCGCTTTTACCTCCCCCCACCCCCCCCGGACCTAACTCATCTTCCTTATTTTTCTACCCCGGCCAACCCAGAAAGGGGGGGCATGGTCCCCCTGGGCCCCCCTGGCACAGGGCCTGGCTGACACTATAGGTAAGAAAGGGGGGTCCATCCTCCCCAGCCTCGAAATTTTGAGGTCCCCCTAGACGAAAATTTAGGGGGCTCCCTCCCTCTAAATTTCGGAATTTGTTACCCCTGACCCCTCTCTAGAATTTGAAATCTGACCTCCCTCGGGTAAATTTTAAGTACTTTTTTATACTAAATTGTTTTCCAAAAACGTGAATTTTTAACACATATTCATGTTTAACACCCTTTTTAAAATAGAATATCACTTTTTATTAAACAATTATTAAAGGTATTATAGTTTAAAACTGTTTTGCTTTGGACACCGGACCCCACCTTTAGATTCCAAAATTTCGTACCCCGTCTCGACCCCCCTAAAAAGCTAGAGGGGTCCCGACCGCCCTGGGACCTCCCTAGAAATCAAAATTCGATTTACCCCGGGTAACCAACCCCCCTAGTTGCCGGAACCGTTCTCACCTATGGTATTTTTGACACGGACTACTTGTGTCTTTAAAATGACTTCTAACTGCCTCCAAACTTAAGTTTTTGAGATCAAATGAGTTTTAAGAAATAAAAAATTCTAAAATCCTATAAAAAGAGCTTTTTGACCCAAAATTAGCGTTTTTTACCTATTTTTTTCTTCAAAATCGAAAAAACTATATGAGTAAAATTCACTTTAGAAAAAAACGACGTGGATAAAATGCGTTTCTGACATTTTAACTTCCCCTAAATTCAGGATTAACCCCCTACTCCTGACCAACTTACTCATGTATGGTCAAAGTTGTCTATTTTATATTTTATAATTAAATAATAATTCTATTTTTTATTTTTTTTACAATTTTGAAAGGTCTTGACATATTCTATCATCTATTACTATTGAGTTATGCGCATAGGTGGGCAGGGGGGGTTGGGGGGGGTTTATACCCCCCCCCCGAAATTTCGGATTTTGCTGACACCCCCCCCATTAAATTTGGGGTAGTCGGGGACACCCCCCCCCCCAAAGTCGCCTCCCAAAGAAAAATTTTTAAGTGTTATAAAAGGACTAAAAATTTTTTCCGCGCTTCGCGCGGAGTGTTTATTACCTTATTTCCCCGTTCATTACCTTTTATTACCTTTAAATTCCCCCGCTACGCGGGCAGTTTAAATTGCGCTACGTGGGCAGTTTAAATTGGCAATCTATCATAGTATGGCAATTGCAAATCGATTATCCCATTCAGTAGTTAAGGCATACATGTTTAATAAAACTACTATAAACACTATTATCCTTTTTTTAACGTTTTAAACACATGTTATAAATGTATAGTATAGCTATAAAAAACCTTAAATTTTGTAATTAGTATCATTTGGAATTAAAATTTCTAGTGTATTTTAGCGCCTCAAATTATAAATTTTCTCCTCCAGGGGGCATTGTTCCCCCCGAACCCCCCCTGACTGAATTTTTAAGATCACAGAAAATTATGTAGAAATTAGGTAAAAAACAAAAGTAAAATGTAATGTTCACGCGATCACCAATAGACGATTTTTAAGCCGTTTTTAGTATATATTTTAAAAAATTTTCGCATCGGGGGTTCCCCGCCCCCCGGCCGCGCTTATAGCCTGGCTGCGCCGCTACGTTTTTTTACGCGCGGCGCTTCGCGCCGCTTTGCCCTTCTCCCCAAAGACCGACGCCCCTAAAAAGCCAGGGGGTGCGGACCCCCCTGGACCCCCCCTGACTTTTCGGCCTTCCACCCCGGGTGTGGACCCCCCCCTAGCGGACCCGACCAAAAACACCTATGTTTAAGCCCATTTTAAGGCAGCGCGGAAGTATTGGGTCACCCCCCTCAAAATTTGGGTCTTGCCAAACCCCCCCCCCCACCTAAAATTTGACCCCAACCAAAATCCGAGAGGCTGCCCACCTATGGAATTTTTATCGTTTTTAATGAAGATGGTTAGCTTGAAACTCGGATCATAGGTCACCGAAGGGGGGGGGTGTAGGGGTGGGGGTCACCCCCCCCCCTACGGCCTCTGAGACCTATCCCCCCCCCCTAAGGCCCATTTTTGACCCCTCCCCCCCATCGACCCCTTGAACCCCCTACCCCCCCCCCCCCCCCTAAGGCCCTTTTTTGACCACCCCCCCTCACTAGACAATCCCAAAAAATGCTTAAAAAATGGTCAAATTTCGTCAAAAAATTGTCAATTTTGGTCAAAAAAATGGTACCCGGGGTGTGACCCCCCCCCCTGCTTTTTTACAAAAAAAAACCCCCGGGGGTGTGCCCCCCCCCCCTGGAGGTAAAAACCCACAACCCCCCGGGGTGTGGACCCCCCCCCCCTGAGCCGTCGAAGGTCGGTGACCTATGACTCGGATCTAGAATGATATCTTCGTTGGTCTTCATTCACTCTTGTGGTTAAAGACCAACGAAGCAGGTAGGGTAACTGACTTAATTTCGGCCACGCCTTAATTTCGGCCACCAATTTAGGGTGTTAGAAAATTGGCGTATTTTTAAAACACAAAGAACTAGCACAAAAGTAACTGGATTAATGTTGAATAAAGTGTTTTTGCAAAAGTTTTTTATTTTTGTTATTCTACATTATCAACATTTTTATACAAAAGTGAATTTTTTGTGATTTTCCTAATTTTTGCTTGGTGTTTAAACTGCATCAAATTTAGAACGAAGCAATATATAACCGTAAAATATCTTCTGTTTAAGGCTCAAAGTTGTTAATTTTCATGTTTTGATATTTTCTTCAAAATCATTTTGCAATGCGTTTAACTAACTGCGCATTTTAAGATTCCGTTAATTTCGGCCACCTGAAAATTTAGGTGAAAGAACCTGCCGTTTTTTGCTGTTTTTAAATATCATTGTACTACCGTATTTATAAAGAATTTTTTTGCTCGTTTGACTTTGTTTTGACGTTTTTTAAGCCAAAAATACGAATTGAACAAAAAATACAAATTATTAAAACTTGTTTTTTTAAGGTTTTGACATAACTATTTAAAGTCTTGCTATTAACTATTAAAGTTCGCAAACGGGAAAAATTAAGTTATATGTACCAACAACAATACCTAAGGGTAAATTTGCAACCTTTAGAAATTTTTATTGTTCGTTTAAGCAATAATTATGGCCAGTTTTTTGTAGGTGGCCGAAATAAATGGCACGCGCCTTAACTTCGGCCACTTTAAAAAAAAGTTTAAACCTTCACTGATTTTTAAGTGTGACAGAAATATTCAAATTTTGCACTGGAATAACAAATATAGCTATTGCTTGATTTTTAGGCCAAATTTTGGCTTGATTGAAAAAACCGGAAAAAACTTATTCAAAAAAGTAAAAAAAGGTGGCCGAAATTAAGTCAGTTACCCTAATTTTTCGTTTGCAAAAGAGAAGATACAATCAAAATCAAAATTGACTAAAAATATTTGTATTGAATTTGCGATTAGACTGCACTCATTGTTATCCTATTTAATAAGTTACTGACCAAATGTGTACTACCAAGAATTAATTAAGGGTCCTTTTGATTATTAATCAATTCAAGTACAAACCAAATTTTTGATTAAGGTGGTCAGAATACGCTTAATATATAAACCCAAGTCCTGGAGTTTTTTTATTTATTATGACGCATACGCAAGTTATGTTGCAATTACATTTTATTTTCAATACCTTAGTCAATTTTTATATTAATGGTATTCTGCTTAAGTTTAACGCAATAACGAACTGCGCAAACTCTGTCTTAAAACGATAAAATTTAATTATTAGTATTTCTTATTTTTACTGATTATTAAATCTACTACCTGTTCCCCATGGGCGTAGCCAGGGGGGGTCTAGGGGGTCTAGACCCCCCTTTTAAGTCGGCAAAGGGAAAAATTTGGGGTTAGACCCCCACGCCCACCCCCTTTTGGGTCGCCAAGGATAAAAATTTGGGGGTTTAGAACAGCCATTTTTTAAAAATTTTCTCGCGCTTCGCTTCGCTCAGCGCTCGATTGATTATATAGTCTCCACTTCCAAATTTGTGTTACTTTGTTTTGTAATCTTGGTATGACCACGCTGGACCCACCCAATTCTTAGTGTTTTAATAGGGCTCCACTTCCAAATTTGTGTTATTTTGTTTTGTAATCTTAATACCACCACGCTAGACCCCCCTTTAGATTGTTATATAGTGGTATTAAAAATTTAAAGGTTAGGAGAAGTAATTTTAAAAACATTTTCTCGCACTTTGCATTGCTCAGCTGTAATTCAATGTACTCATCATTTTAATGTTTTTAGGTTTTTACTTTTAGGTTTTTAATGTTTTTGAAATCGAAAATTTTAAGGTACCAAATTGTTTGTAAAAAATTTTCCCTTTGTTTTATGGGCCTATTTTTATTGAAGAATAGGAAAATTATAAAGTATGTGACATAAACAAGGCAATAAATCTTTTTAATTTTTTTTTTAATTTAATTCAATAACGTTTAAAATTTGGACCCCCCTGGTCCCCTCCTTTCGGAAATTTTGTTCATGGTTGGACCCCCCTTTCCAAAATCCTGGCTACGCCCATGCTGTTCCCACAATGGTTTTTATTAAATCACTTTTGTAAAACACGTTAATACCACAACACAACCCGTTATGTTTTTTTTTTAAAATAACTATAACGATAACCTACATAGATAAACAAGGGGGGTAGGGTGGGGTCCACCCCGTAGCAAAAAATCCAGGCTCCCACCCCATCCCCCCATTTTCGAATTTTTTACCCCTGACCCCCTCTAGATTTTGAAATCTGACCCCCCCCCCCTCCCCAGAAATTTTAAGTACTTTTTTATACGAAACTTTTTATTCCAAAAAACGTGAATTTTTAACACAAATTCATGTTTTTACACCCTTTTTTATACCTAAATATCGCTTTTTATTCAATAAAATGTAGTATTATCTTATAAAAAAAAAACTATTATTAAACCTTAAATGCATTAAAAGTATTTTGCTTCGAAAATTGGACCCCACCAGACCTCCCTCTAGGTTTCAAAATTTTTCACCCCGGGTCGACTTCCCCCCTAGAAAGCTAGGGGGATTTGAACCTGCTTAGGACCCCCTTCCAAGATTTTGAAATGTCATTTACCCGGGGTAAACACCCCCCTAGCTTTTTAACCGTGTTTATTTATGATAACCTATAAATTACTTAATTGTATAAATGGTTTAAGGAAATCGGTGATGTAGAAAACTGGTCGAAAACCATTGAAAATGACATTCAAGCTATATCCAGCGCTTTAGAGAAAGCATACAAAGGTAAAAAAATAATTTAACAAGGTGTTCGTTTACTTTTACTCACTTAAGACATGTGTAGGCTGGTCCCTTAAAAATTACCGATCGCTTTTTAAAATCCAAGGGTGCGTTTTTTATTTTATTAGCTTGAACAATTATACCGGGCATAATCTCGGAATGGGTAAAAGCTAAAGCGCTGTGCTCACTGAAGGTTATCAGTGTTCAACGAAACCAACTTCATCATGACCATTTCGGAGGGGGGGCGGCCGCCCCCCCCCCCCGAAACGGTCGGACAGGAGGAAAAATAAGGACAATGGTTGGGCGGGGGGGAGGCGGCCGCCCCCCCCCCCTCCGAAATGGTCGCCAGATAGTAAAATTTGGGGGTTTTGAGAGGCTAAAAATTCAAAATTTAAAATTTTCTAGCGCCTCGCTAAACGCTCGGCGCCAAACTTTTAAATAATTTTAGTAGCCCAATGCACCCCCAAAAACCAAAAATTTGTTCCGCTTCGCTTCGCTCAGCGGTCACTTTCTATAGTATACATACATATATATCTCGTTATTTATGTTGCCTGATGCTAATGTTATTTCAAACTTAGTACAATAATTTTTATAAGTAATAAGTACTACACAGAAAGCAAAACAAACAATCATATTGGTTGATTTATGTACCTCTCCCCTCCTAAATTTTCCTGCCGCTTATAGCATTGGCTCGGATTTATTTCATATAGGTAGGTACCCTAGAAAACATGGAGCCGAGATGCTGCTTATGTGCTTTGGTTTACAATGTGGGTTTAGCCAAGGGGTCTGAAACTAACGTCTCTAAATTCCTTTTTTGTAAAATCCAGGCTCTGCCAATGTGTGCTTATGTAATTTTTAACTATATGAAAACATGTTTTTACCGCTAAAACATTAGATAATAGGTTATTAGGCCAAAAACAGTGTATTATACAGCTTTATCTACGTTTATCCCTGCTTTTTTAACGTTTTCAAAAATTAAGGGGGGCTCCGCCCCCCCCCCCCGAAATTTTTTTTTGTACTACAATCCGCCCCCCCAAAATGAAACTCTGGCTACGTCCCTGATCATGACCTGGCTTGTCCTATGCATCAAGTGGTTAAGTTCAAGTAATAACAACAGCTACTCCGGGTAAATGGTTTTTTAATGGAGGAAGGGCACAGCTAGGATAACTAGATTACATGAATGTTATGTATAAAAAAGACCATAACATTTAATTTTTTAGAAACGCATAACCATAGGTGGGCAGCCTCTCGGATTTTTGGGGGGGGAAATAATAGCTATCCACAAAACCCAAATTTAAGGGTGAACCAATATATCCCCTCCTTAAAAATACTTAAAACCTAAAAAAACATAAAACAACTTATAAATCTTTAACATGAATGTTATGTATAAAATAAGACCTTATAACATTTAATTTTTTAGTTTTTTAATTCTTTTAATAATAATGTGCAGTGGCGCAGTAGGATTTCATTTGGGGCGTCGGTTCTTTGGGGGGAGAAATCTTGTAAAGCGGCGCGAAGCGCCGCCGCCTGCGCCGCGTAGCGGCGCCAGCCGAGCGAAGCGTGGCCGGGGGGCTCTGGGGGGTTTTCCCCTGCACGAAGGCGAAAATTTTTTAAAATATACTACTAAAAACGGCTTAAAAATGTCTCTGGTGATCCGTGAACATATTTTCTTTTGTTTTTTACTAATTTCTACATAATTTTCTGTGATCTTAAATTAGTCAGGGGGGTTCGGGGGGAACAATTCCGGACGAGAAACTTTATATTTTGAGGCGCTAAAATACACTAGAAATTTTAATTCCAACTGATACTAATTACCAAATTTAAGGTTTTTTATAGCTATACTATACATTTATAACATGTGTTTAAAACGTTAAAAAAAGGATAATTATAGTGTTTATAGTAGTTTTATTAAACATGTATGCCTTAACTACTGAATGGGATAATCGATTTGCAATTGAAAAACAAGATAATTGCAATTTAAACTGCCCGTAGCGGGGAAATTTAAACTGCCCGCGTGGCGGGGGAATTTAAAGGTAATAAAAGGTAATGAACGGGGAAATAAGGTAATAAACACTCCGCGCGAAGCGCGGAAAAATTTTTTAGTCTTTTATAACACTTTAAAAATTTTTCTTGGGAGGCGAATTTCAGAGTGTCCCCGACTACCCCAAATTTAAGGGGGGTGTCAGCAAAATCCGAAATTTTGGGGGGGTATAAACCCCCCAACCCCCCAGCCCACCTAAACGCATAACTCAATAAGTGAATAATAGATAGATAGACAATATGTCAAGACCTTTCAAAATTGTAAAAAAAATAAAAAATAGAATTATTATTTAATTATAAAATATACAACTTTGACCATACATGAGTAAGTTGGTCAGGAGTGGGGGGTTAATCCTGAATTTAGGGGAAGTTAAAATGTCAGAAACGCATTTTATCCACGTCGTTTTTTTCTAAAGTGAATTTTACTCATATAGTTTTTTAGATTTTGAAGAAAAAAATAGGTAAAAAACGCTAATTTTGGGTCAAAAAGCTCTTTTTATAGCATTTTCGAATTTTTTATTGCTTAAAACTCATTTGATCTCAAAAACTTAAGTTTGGAGGCAGTTAGAAGTCATTTTAAAGACACAAGTAGTCCGTGTCAGTCATAGGTGAGAACGGTTCCGGCAACTAGGGGGGTTGGTTACCCGGGGTAAATCGAATTTTGATTTCTAGGGAGGTCCCAGGGCGGTCGGGACCCCTCTAGCTTTTTAGGGGGGTCGAGACGGGGTACGAAATTTTGGAATCTAAAGGTGGGGTCCGGTGTCCAAAGCAAAACAGTTTTAAACTATAATACCTTTAATAATTGTTTAATAAAAAGTGATATTCTATTGTAAAAAGGGTGTTAAACATGAATATGTGTTAAAAATTCACGTTTTTGGAAAACAATTTAGTATAAAAAGTACTTAAAATTTACCCGAGGGAGGTCAGATTTCAAATTCTAGAGAGGGGTCAGGGGTAACAAATTCCGAAATTTAGAGGGAGGGAGCCCCCTAAATTTTCGTCTAGGGGGATCTCAAAATTTCAAGGCTGGGGAGGATGGACCCCCATTTCTTACCTATAGTGTCAGCCAGGCCCTGTGCCAGGGGGGCCCAGGGGGACCATGCCCCCCCCCCCCTTTCTGGGTTGGCCGGGGTATAAAAATAAGGAAAATGAGTTAGGTCCGGGGGGGTGGGGGGAGGTAAAAGCGAAGGTAACTTCATTATGAAGCCTGCTTCTCCCTACCTTCTTTCTTGGGGTATGTCAAAAGTGGATTCTGCCGTCCTGGATGCCTTGATTTCAATGTAAATAGGTATTTTTAAGCCCAATTTTGCCCATTTTTAATGCTAAATCAAAAAATTTCGCCGCGTCCGCCTGGCGCCGCTTCGTGGCGCAAAATGCGACGCTTCGCGCCGCATTTATATTTCGTTTTCAGTTTTCTAGCGTCTGGCCCCCCTCCTTTCAAAAATCCTGGCACAGGCCCTGGTGTCAGCCATGGCTGACAAATAATTATATCTGTATTTCGAAATTCAATTCTTTTATAATAATTCCTTCCCCCTGAATTTTAAGCTTTGCAATAATATCTCATTTAACTCACTTCGTTTAGTAATTAGCAAGGATGATCGCTTGCGTCTTTTTCGTAAAAATGGTTCGTTCAGCATAAAGATGTCAATGTTATTTTTTTTTAAATTTTAATCCCTTACGACACTTTCTGAGCTGTAAGCTTTCCAATTATATCTCATTTAGGCCAATCCTTTTGCATTTGAGGAAGAAGGTCCATCCCAACTTTTCAAAAAATTCGTTGTCCAGCATAAAAATGTTTATGTTGATTTTTTGAAAAAAATTATACACTGGCTTTCGATTTACTACATAATAATTATTGGTAATAAATAGCAATAACAATAGCAACAATTAGCAATAGAAAATAAATTTACTTTGAAAATTTATAGGGCCCCCATTCCATAAGGTTTTGTGCAAATGCGTTAACTTCAACACCTTTGTAAGCTTAGCTTTGCTTTGTAAGCTTTGCAATGATATCTCATTTAGCCCAATCTTTTTTCTGGGTGAGAAGGGATGTCGTTCACTTTTTTAGTGAAAAAACGTTGTCCAGCATTTAGATGTCTTGTTAATCTTGCCAAAAAACACAACATTTTGATAAGTTCGAGTCAATTCAAAGATAAAAAATTTTCAATTTCCAAAGTCCCTCTTGTAAAAATGTGTTGTCCAGGCTAAAGATTTCCATGCCATATTTTTCTAAATTTCAAGCTCTTTATGACATTCTCCGCACTGTAAGCTTTGCTATGATATCTCTCATTTAGCACCAGCCATTTTGTGGTTGTGGAGCAAGGTCATTCCCTTCTTTAGTAAAAAACGTTGTCCACTATAAAGATGTCAATGTTCATTTTTTCAAAAAAAAAAAACATATTGTAGCTTTATATTGGCTAATTACTCTTACCAATAAATTTGAACCAATTCGAAGACTTTTTTTTTCAAAAAAATTTTCAACTACCAAAATCCTTCCCTTATTTCAGGGACGTACCCATGGGGGGGGGGCGGATTGTAGTACAAAAA
>JASAMX010005152.1:0-11331 GCA_030248175.1 Microlaimidae sp. YZB2_3 | reverse complement strand
GTCCGGAGTGGGGGGGGTTGGTTAAACCCCAAATTAGGGGGGGTTAAATAAAATCCGATAAACGCAAAATACCCATATCGTTTTTTTTGGAGTGCATTTTACCCATATCGTTTTTCGATTTTGAAAGAAAAATGGGTAAAAAAACACTAATTTTAGGTCAAAAAGCCCTTTTTATTGCATTTTTGAGCTTTTTATTGCTTAAAACATTCATTTTGACCTCAAAACTTAAGTTTGGAGGCCGTTAAA
This sequence comes from Microlaimidae sp. YZB2_3, assembly GCA_030248175.1. Taxonomy (NCBI): domain Eukaryota; kingdom Metazoa; phylum Nematoda; class Chromadorea; order Desmodorida; family Microlaimidae; species Microlaimidae sp. YZB2_3. Next base: position 11,085 of record JASAMX010005152.1, on the reverse strand, counting down.
AGTCATTTTAAAGACATTTTTTTCTTAATTTTTCCAAAATTGGGAGGTAACCTTTTCTCCCCCCCCCCTACTTCTGAGTGGGGGGGTTAAACCCCCCCCTCTCGAAATTTAGGGAGGGTTAACCCCCCTGTGCCCATGTATGTACGATGTACCCCCAGTGGGGTCAAGGGGCGGAGCCCCTTGTCAGGGGAAGAAAATTTTTAATTTAAGGTGCTAGAATACACTAAAAATTTAAATTCCTGATGATACCTATTACAAAATTTAAGATTTTTTTATTCCTAGTATCCCTATACATTTGAAATGTGTTTAAAGCGTTAATAAAAGGTTAATGGTGTTTATAGTAGTTTTATTTAATATTTATGCCTTAACTATTGAACGGCATAATTGATTAGAAATTAAAAAAACTTAGATAAATTGGCAATTTATTCTACCCGCGAAGTGGGAAAAATTTGATTTTTTTGACTATTAATATGCTTTTGGAAGGCATCAGGAAAGTTTCTGTATTAATATTAAAGAAAAAAATTTTTTCTCCCAAAATTCAAAAAACGTGAGGGTCCCCCCTTTTAAAAAAATTCGGCTTCGTCGGATTTCAGGAGGGGCGGCCACCCACCTTTGCCACGCCACTGAAGTAGCTATATAATTTTTTTATTAAGCTCAAGGCAACATTCCATATGCAAACGCAGAAAAATTGACCCTATATGGAATCGTTGGAGTCTTGCGTCTTTTGTCAGGACCTCATTTGCTGGTTATTACCAAGGTAGAATTAGTGGGCCTTATTAATGGACACAAAGTGTGGAAAATTTTGGAAACCGAAATTTTTGCCTACAGGAGGACTACCTTGCATTTAACGGAAAATATGGTAAGCGAAGTCAATCAAATTGAATGCTTCAATTCATTGTCCGAAGTGGGGGAACAGACCTTGCACGGTCTCGAAGTGCCCCCCCCATTTATTGGAGGATTTGCCCCCCCTCGTTTTATTGCCCCCCCCCCTCCGCCAAAAAATAAAATCGGATGAGCAAAAAAGGGAGAAAAAAAAAGGAAAAAAGCTAAATTTAAATAATAAAAATAGGTCTAAATGGGCTTAAATTTTTTTTAAAATAGGTTAAAAACAGGGACGTGCCCAGGGTTTCATTTTTGGGGGGGTGGATTTCGGTACAAAAAAAATTTGGAGGGGGGTGGAGCCCACCCCCCCCCTTCCCTAATTTTTGAAAAAGTTAAAAAAGCAGGGATAAACGTAAATAAAGCTGTATAATACACATAGATGAACACGGTCAAAAAGCTAGGGGGGTGTTTACCCCGGGTAAATGACATTTCAAAATCTAGGAGGGGGTCTTGGGGGTGGTCGAACTCCCCTAGCTTTCTAGGGGGGTCGACCCGGGGTGAAAGATTTTAAAACCTAGAGGGAGGGTCAGGTGGGGTCCAATTTCCGAAACAAAATAACTTTTAAACCATTAAATGTTTAATAATAACTTTTTATAAGATAATACTACATTTTATTGAATAAAAAGCGATATTTAGGTATAAAAAGGGTGTAAAAACATGAATTTGTGTTAAAAATTCACGGTTTTGGAGAAAATTTTAGCATAAAAAAAGTACTTAAAATTTTCTCGGGAGGAGAGGGGGGTCAGATTTCAAAATCTAGAGGGGGGTCAGGGGTAAAAAATTCGAAAATTTAAGGGGAGGGGGGGGGCCTGGATTTTTTTCTAGGGGGGGCCAAAATTTTTAAGCTAGGGGTGGACCCCACCCTACCCCCCTTGTTCATCTATTTTTGTTTGTTTGTTTTTAGCAGTAAAAACCTGTTTTCTTAGTTAAAAATTACATTAGCAGACATTGCCAAGCCTGGATTTCACAAAACAATGGATTTAGAGACCTTTAATACCCCCTGGCTACAGCCACACTGTAAACCAAATCAGATGAGCAGCATCTCCATGTATTTTAGGGTACCTATATGGAAAAAAATACCAAGCCATAGCCATTGTTGTAGGTGGCTGGAAATTTTAGGAGGAGGAAAGGTAAGCTATATATACAAATGAACCAAATATGATTGTTTGTTTTGCTTGATGTGTAGTACTTATTGTTTATTAAAATTATTGTACTTTTTTCAATAACATCAAACAAAATAAATGGCAAGAAATATGCATACGCATAGTATGGAACTTGACCGCTGAGCGAAGCGAAGTCAGTGGCGAGCCCAGGGGGGGCTGCCGCCCCCGCCCTCCCCCCCCCAATCCGGCGAAGCCGGATTTTTTCGTAAGGGGGGACCCTTACGTTTTTTTGAATTTTGGGAGAGAAAATTTTTTTTCTTAAATATTAATACAAAAACTTTCCTGATGCCTTCCAAAAGCATATTAATAGTCAAAAAACCAAATTTTCCCCGCTTCGCGGGTAGTTTAAATTGACAATTTATCTCAGTTTTTCGATTTCAAATCGATTTTGCCGCTCAATAGTTAAGGCATACATGTTAAATAAAACTACTATAAACACTATTAACCTTTTATTACATTTTAAACACATGCTTTAAATAGATAGGAATAAAAAAACCTTAAATTTTGTTTTAATTATCATCTGGAATTAAAATTTCTAGTGTATTTTAGCGTGGAATTAAAATTTCTAGTGTATTTTAGCGCCTTAAATTAAAAAATTTCTCACCCGGGGGGCATTCTGCCCCCCATACCCCCCTGACAAGGGGCTCTTCCCCTTGACCCCGCTGGGGGCTCTCGCCCCCCAGACACCCCATTTCAGGCGGGCTGCTGCCCCCAGACACCTCTCAGGATAAGTATATACCCCCAAAACCGCCCCCCCAAATAAAATCCTGGGCACGCCACTGAGCGAAGTGGAAAATTTTTTTGCTTTTTGGGGGTCAATTGTGGTACCAAAACTATTTTAGAGGTTGGCGCCGAGCTATTAGCGAAAGATAGAAAAAATTTTGAATTTTCGGCCTTTAAAAACCCCCAAATTTTACTATCTGGAGACCATTTTGGGGGGAGAGCGGCCGCCCCTTCCCCCCGGCCCAACCACTATCCTTATTATTCCCTCCGTCCGACCATTTCAGGTGGGGGGGGGGCTGCCCTTTCTGCCCCCCTTGGTTGCCGTCCACTGTGTCCGTGTCGTCCCTGTCTGTGAGTAACCATGATTTAGATTCACCCTAAAATTTTAGGGAGAGCTTTAAAAACTGCAATTAATGGTTTAAACGTGTTTTGCTTTGGATATTAGACACCCGGGGGGGTTTGGGTGGTTTTGCGGGTGGTGTTTTTGTTGTTGTGTTTTTTTTTTTTTTGTGTTTTTTTTTTTTTTTTTTTTTGTGTGGTTTTTTTTTTTCTCTCCTTTTTCCTCCCCGGGTTTCCCCTTCCCCCCCCCTGCTACGCCCTTTCCCCTACAGATTTTAAATTTTTTCACCCCAGTCGACCCGCCCCCATGAAAGCCAGCGGTGTCAGTCATACATAAGCATAAGGGTGGGGTCATCTACCCCCCTAGCCTCGAAATTTCGGACTCCCCCCTAGAAAAAATCCATTTACCCGGGGTAGCCACTCCCCCTAGCTTGCCGGTCCATGCTCATGTATGGTGTCAGTTGTTGTTGCATTACCTGAAACTTATCTTCCCTATGCAAATTATGCAAAGGGTAGGCGCTAAGACAAGCCAAGAGAGGCGAAAAAATTTCACTTCATAGTTGAGACTGGTGTCAGTCGGACCCTACCTCTGGGTCCCCTCCAAGCTTTTAAAATGCAACTTACTCGGAATAAGGACCACGTCCCCCGAGCTCCCTCCTGTTTATATATAAGCATAGGTTAGAGGGGGAGGGGGGGCAGGCAGGGTGGGATCCACCCCCACCCCTAGACAAAAATCTAGGGGGCCCTTCCCCCCAAATTTCCAAATTTTTAACTCTTGTACCCCCTCTAGAATTTGAAATCTGACCTCTCCCCTTCCCCCTCGGGAAACTTTTAGGTACTTTTTTTATACTAAATTTTCTTCCAAAAACGTGAATTTTTAACACAAATTCATGTTTTTACACCCTTTTTATACCTCAATATCGCTTTTTATTTAATAAAATGTAGTATTATCTTATAAAAAAAACTATTATTAAACATTTAATGATTTAAAAGTATCTTGTTTCGGAAATTGGACCCCACCTGACCACCCTCTAAGGTTTCAAAATCTTCCACCCCGGGTCGACTCCCCATAGAAACAATGTGCGTGTAGCCAAGTGGTCTGAAAGGTCTCTAAATTCGTTTTTTGTGAAATCCAGGCTCTGCCAATGTGTGCTATTTTTTGTAATTTTTAACTAAGAAAACATGTTTTTACTGTTAAAAACATTAGATAATACGTTATTAGGCCAAAAACAGTGTATTATACTTATACAGCTTTATCTACGTTTATCCCTGCTATTTTAACGTTTTCAAAAATTAAGGGATCAAAATATTTTGGATAATAAAATTAAAATATTAAATAAACGTTATCAAAAATTTTTTTTGGGGGGTGGAGCCCCCCTCCCCGAAATTTTTTTGGTACTACAATGCGCCCCCCGTAAAGGTACAAAAAACCTTAAATGTTGTGATAACCATCATCCGGAATTAAAATTTCTAGTGTATTTTAACGCCTTAAATTAAAAATTTTCTCCTTCGCGGGGCATTCTGCACCCCGGACCCCCATGACAAGGGGCTCTGCCCCTTGACCCCGCTGGAGGGCTCTCGCCCCCCCCCCCTCCAGACACCCCATTTCTGGGGGGCTGCCACCCCCCCAGACCCCCCTTCAGGAATAGTATTTACCCCCCCCCCCCAGACCGCCCTCCCCCCGAAATGAAATCCTGGGCACGCAACTGTCAGATTATCACAATAGTTGAAACGCTTGGGCCATACATGGGCACATGGAAAGGAAGGGTTGGCGGGGGTTAACCCCCCTCAAATTCTGAGAAGGGGGGTTTAACCCATACATGGGCAAGTTGGTCCGGAGTGGGGGGGAGTTAAACCCCAAATTAGGGGGGGGTTAAAATCCGAGAAACGCAAAATACCCATATCGTTTTTTTTCTGGAGTGCATTTTACCCATATCGTTTTTCGATTTTGAAGGAAAAATAGGTAAAAAACGCTAATTTTAGGTCAAAAAGCCCTTTTTATAGCATTTTTGAGCTTTTTATTGCTTAAAACATTCATTTTGACCTCAAAACTTAAGTTTGGAGGCAGTTAGAAGTCATTTTAAAGACATTTTTTTTTCTTCATTTTTCCAAAATTGGGGGGGGTTAACTTTTTCTCCCCCCCCCCCACTTCTGAGTGGGGGGGGGGTTAAACCCCACTCCCCATAATTTGGGGGGGGGGGTTAACCCCCCCAACCCCCCCCCCCGTGCCCATGTATGGTTTAACCCCCCACACCCACTCAGAAGTGGGGGGAAGAGAAAAAAAGGGCTAACCCCCCAATTTTAGAAAAATGAAGAAAAAAATGTCTTCAAAATGAATTCTAACAGCCTCCAAACTTAAGTTTTTAGGTCAAAATGAATGTTTTAGCCAATAAAAAGTTTAAAAATGCAATAAAAAGGACTTTTTGACCTAAAATTAGCGTTTTTTAACTATTTTTCCTTCAAAATCGAAAAACGATATGGGTGAAATGCACTCCAGAAAAAAAAACGATATGGGTATTTCGCGTTTCTCGGATTTTAACCACCCCCCCTCTAATTTGGGGTTTAACAACCCCCCCCCGCTCCGGACCAACTTGCCCATGTATGGCCTGGGCCCATATTTATTGTTGTTGTTGTTCATGGCCTGAGCATCAAGTGATGGCCTCAAGGAAACCTGACCGCATCCACTGGTCTTTCCCATAGATCTTCTAATTTGAGTGTCGTTGGCTTTTGAGGGCATACAAAAATGTGTTTGACGTCATGAGGTTTGCCACTGCAGAGGGGGCATTTATTAAAAGCACTATTTATTAAAAGCGCTATCCCCTAAGTTCAACTATAAAATTGCTCTATTGTGAGTTGTGACACTAATACGCCAAGACAGCAGAGTCAACTACGGAGCTTCTATGCAGCGACTCTACCCGGACCGGAATGGATTCATCCAGGAAGGGAAGCCCAATACCGTGCAATCTTTTTCAGAGCACAAAGGATTCCACTTCTTGTCTGACTGCATCCAAAACTATAGGTGAGCACAGTCTCGGAAGTGAGGGGGGCTATGTATATAAACAGTGTTTTATATAGATTCTATAGTTTTTGCATTATTTATATTATTATGTTTTTTGCAGGTAAACCAAAACAGAACTTTGTATGCAATGGCGCAACACGTTTTATCAACAAATGGTTTTTATTTTTCGTACACATTTGACTTAACGCATTCTCTGCAGAGATTATACAACACAACTCCTGATTTTAAGTCTTCTCCTATGCACGAACGGGTAATTTTTATAATTTTTGTTTTAAAAGTTATTCTTTGTTTTTTGTTTTCTCAAAATTATAAAGTCATTATAAATTATTATTATGGTTTCGCTGTGTCTACGATTGCCACATGTTTTTAAAAAAAATATCGTAAACATTTATGTTTTTTTAAGACCCGGAACAACCTGCATAGGTGATTATGGCTATGGGGGTGGACCCCTCAAAAGCATCCCGGCGGTAAACTCCCCCCCCCCTTCTCCAACCTTACCGAACTAAAAACATTTATGTCTAACTTCTTCCTTTTTTTGGTTTCAAGCATAGGTGAGAAAGGGGGGCAGGGTGGGGTCCACCCCCCCAACCTCGAAATTTTGAAAATATTAATTTTCTTCCAAAAACGTGAATTTTCATCACATATTCATGCTTTTACACCCTCTTTATACCAGAATATCGCTTTTTATTCAATAAAATGTAGTATTACCCTATAAAAAGAACAATTATTAAAGTTATTATGGTTTAAAACTGTTTTGCTTTGGACACCAGACCCCACCTGACCCCCCTCTAGATTTCAAAATTTCATACCCCGGGTCGGCCCCCCCTAAAAACCTGGGGGGTGGGGGTTCCGGACCCCCCTGGGACCCCCATCCTAGAATTCAAAATTCGATTAACCCCGGGTAACCACGCCCCTAGCTTCCCCGACCGTTCTCATCTATGGTTTCAATGGCGGGCAACCCGTAAAGAAAAAATTAAGAGGTGTTTGTCCAGTGGCGTGCCCAGGGGGGGCGGCCGCCCCCCCCCCCGAAATCCGGCGAAGCCGGATTTTTTTTGTAACGGGTACCCTTACGTTTTTTAAATTTTGGGGGAGAAAAATTTTCTTCTTTAATATTAATACAGAAACCTTCCTGATGCCTTCCAAAAGCATATTAATAGTCAAAAAACCAAAATTTTCCCCCGCTACAAGGGTAGTTTAAATTAACAATTTATCTTAGTTTTTTGATTTCAATTCGATTATCCCGTTCAGTAGTTAAGGCATACATGTTTAATAAAACTACTATAACCCTTATTATCTTTTTATTAACGTTTAAACACATGTTTTAAATGTATAGGTATGAAAAACCTTAAAATTTGTAATAAGTATCATCTGGAATTAAAATTTCTATTGTATTTTAGTGCCTTAAATTCAAAATTTTCTCCCTCGGTGGGCAGAATGCCCCGGATCCCCCTGACAAGGGGCTCTGCCCCTTGACCCCGCCGGGGGGCTCTGCTCTCGCCCCCCAGACCCCCATATCTGGGGGGCTACCGCCTTCAGACCCCCCTTCAGGGTTAGTATTTACCCCCCCCAGATCGCCCCCCCCGAAATGAAATCCTGGGCACGCCACTGTGTTCGTCTGATAAAATTCATCCGCAAAACGCTTTTAGGAAGTATCAAAGTTAAAAATTTTGAAATTTTTTAGAACAGCTGAATTTTTGGGAGGGTAAACCCCACGTTACTTACTTCCCTCTGTTTATCTATTTATAAAACTTCAATAAAAAATGCTACCATCAAATGACCCCAAAATTCTTTTAAAATATAAACATTATTTTTAGTATTTGTTTATTAGAAAATTATAATTTTTTGTATAACATTAGATAACCAATCATAGATGAACAAGGGGAGAGGGAGGGTGGGGTCCACCCCCCCCCCTAGCCTCGAAATTTTGGGGGCCCCCTAAAAAAATCCAGGCCCCCCCCCCTCCCCTCCAAATTTTCGAATTTTTTACCCCTGACTCCCCTCTAGATTTTGAAATCTGACCCCCCTCCCCTCTCGAGAAAATTTTAAGTACTTTTTTTATACTAAATTTTCTTCCAAAAAAGTGGATTTTTAACACGAATTCATATTTTTACACCCTTTTTATACCTCAATATCGCATTTTATTCAATAAAATGTAGTATTGCCATATAAAAAAACTATTATTAAACCTTTAATGGTTTAAAAGTATTTTGCTTCGGATATTGGACCCCACCTGACCCCCCTCTAGGTTTCAAAATCTTCCGCCCCGGGTCGACCACCCCTAGAAAGCTAGGGGAGTTCTACCCCCCTAGGAACCCCTCTAGATTTTCAAATGTCATTTACCCGGGGTAAACACCCCCCCCCCTAGCCTAGCTTTTTGACCGTGTTCATCTATGTAACCAATAGGACCATAGATAGACACGGGGGGGGTTGGGGAGTTAACCCACCAAATTTTGAGATGGGGGTTAAACCTACTCATAAATAGAGGGGGAGAAAACTTCCCCCTCTAATTTTGGAAAAATGAAGAAAAAAAAGTGTTTAAAATGATTTTAACTGTTTCCAAACTTAAGTTTTTCAAAATGAACGTTTTTAACAATAAAAAGCTCAGAAATGCAATAAAAAGGGTTTTTTGACCTAAAATAAGCGTTTTTTACCTATTTTTTCTTTCAAAATCGATAAATGGGTAAAAATGCACCCCAGAAAAAAAAACGATATAGGTAAAAATGCGTTTCTCAGATTTTAACCCCCCTCCCCCGTTAAATCCCGGTTTAAGCTCCCACACACCGGATCAACTTGCCATGTGTGAATACAGCAGACCTGTGCACTGCCCCCCCTGGGTTAAAACGGGAGGCGGCAATTCCAAAATGGATGGGCACGGGGGGCAACTTTTTTGAAACGGGGGGGGGCAATAAAACGGCGAGGCAAGCAGGGAGGAAAGAAAAAAAAGAGAAAAAAAGAAGGAAAAAGGGAAAAAAGAGACAAAAAAAGCGAAAATAAGGTAAAAATAGGTCTAAAATAGCTTAAAATACATTGAAATAGGCTAAAAACTGCAAAAAATTCGCGATGATGGCGTCATCATAGGTCAAAAATGGCGTCATAATTTTAGGGTACTTTTTCATTTTTTGGCGGGGGGGTTGCAATAAAACGGGGGGGCAAATCCTCCAATAAAACGGGGGGGCATTTCCAGACCGTGCACAGGTCTGTGTGAATAGGACCCCCGTTATTGTGTAACATTTATTGCGGCTTTCCATTTTGTAAATAATTTGACATAAAACTTTTAGTTGTTTTTTTTTTGAATTTAACATACATTATCAGACCTGTGCACCGCCTGAAAATGCCCCCCATTTTTTTGCAGATTTTGCTAATTTTTTTGCTGTTTTTAGCCTATTTCAATGCTTTTTAAGCCATTTTAGACCTATTTTTACTTAAAATTCGCATTTTTTGTCCGTTTTTTCTTCTCTTTTTTTTTCTTTTTTTTCTTCTCTTTCTCGTTTTTTCTCTTTCTTCTTTTTTTCTTTCTCCTTTTTTCTTTTTCTTCTTTTTTCTTTTTTTTCCTCTCTCCCCTGCTTGCCCTCCTCCGTTTTATTGCCCCCCCCCCCGTTTCAAAAAAGTCGCCTCTCGTGCCCTCCCCCTATTTTGGAATTGCTTCCCCCACCACCTAATAAATCTCCGAGAGAGCAGTGCGCAATTCTGCATTATTTTAACAGTTTTAGGCTGATCAGCGGTTTTTTTGGAACAAAAATGTTATGGCTGAGATTTCTTTGCAGCACGAAGTAAGTGGTATTTTTGATGAAGTCACAGTCATTACAAACTGTTGTCCTTTGCCAGTAACCACGGTTTCGTTCAACCTTGGTTCGTTCCGTCTGGCACGCTCTTCGCCTTGGTCACCCCCTCTTTCCACTCCCGTCAGCAACCGCTGCGGGGTTCGCCCAAAGGTCTTCTGGTCCCAAGGTCGATTAATGTGTGTGCATGTGAAAAGATGTTGTGTTGTGTGTATTTGTGTTTTACATAGCGGGCAGTTTGGTGATGTGTATTGTGTGGGATTGATTTTTGTAGGTAGGAGTAGAGGAAAGGAGATTTCCCCGCCCTGAGTTGAGCAAGGGTTCTCCTGACCCCGCGAGGAAGATTTTCTTCCTCGTTGCTTATTGCTGGTACTTTTATTTGTAGTATTGGGTTTATTGGAGTGTTCTTGATGTGATTTGCGACTGTGTTTATATGGATTTGTTGTTTTAGTGCTTTGTAAGTTTTGTTGTGTATGTCTGTTGGAATGTTTGTTGTGTAGTTGTTGTTGTGAAATATTGTTTGCTTTTTGAGCCTGCTGGGTGCAGGTTGTTGTGGTAAGTGGTTGAGTGGATTGTTTGACATGGTCGCCAATTTTGTTTGTTTTGCGTGGAGCTGAATGTGTGTTGCTATTGGGAGGACTTTAGCCTCTGTGTGTATGATGTGTGTGTTTCTGTCTGTGGTGTGCCCTGTTATGACCCTAAGGGTGTTTTTTATTGTTTGTAGTTGGTTAATTTGTGTGTTTGATGTTGTGGGGCCCCAGACTGTGCTGGCATACTCGATTATTGGTTGAGTGATTACCTTGTATGTGTGAGTGAGTGTCTCTTTTGGTTTACCTCACGATGTTACTGTGAGTGCATTAATGATTTTGAGTATTTTGCATGCTTTGCTGTGTGTATTTATGATGTGTGTGTTGAATGTAAGCTTGGGGTCAAAAGTGAGCCCCAAGATTTTTGGGTTTTTAGTTGTGATAAGTGTTGTGTTGTTTATTTTCTAGTGATAGTTGTGTGTTGTACTCTGCAGGATCTGGTGTGAATAGTGTGGATGTTGTTTTGCTTACATTTAGTGTGAGTTGGTTGTTGTCTGTCCATGTTTGTATTGCGTGTAGGTATGGTTGTATTTGTTGTTGTGCTATGTGGTGGTTTGGGTGTGATGCATATATAGCAATACGTAATGCGAAGT
>JASAMX010005150.1:0-13008 GCA_030248175.1 Microlaimidae sp. YZB2_3 | reverse complement strand
GATTAATCAGAAAAAAAAATTTTGTGATGCTTAATTAAATACAAAAAGACCACTAAAATTTTTCAAATAGATGTTTTATTTGTATATAGTATTTCCAGTTTCAAAAATAATACAAAAAAATGTATTTAATTTGAGTGGAAGTTTGTTTCGTGGTGGGACCACCGACCCTATTTTTGTTATGATAGGTAGGTCCATAATTGTCAAATTTTGAAAATATTTCAAAAAAAGTTAAATATATAATATTGTTAATTTTTCATTTTGAAATAAAAAAATACAATTAAAAAACGGAATATTATTTCAATTTTGCATTGGTTCACATTATTTATTTAAATTGATAAAAATTTAATTCCTCTGTATGTTTGATTATGTTATAAGTTTATTGTAAATTATTAATCATTGTGTAAAGTAGATAAGTCTTATTAATTTAAATTTTATAATGTGAACCAATGCAAAAACCAATAAACTGTGATAACAACTGCGTTGTCAATTTCAGAGAAATTTCATTGTTAATTCAGTTAGAAGGTTATCTTCAATTGAAGAATTAGCATCCTAGGCTAAATTCTTAATATTTACTTCCGCTAAGTCATTTTTTGCTAAATCTTGACAGTCTGGTACCCATAATTTAGCCCTTCGAGTCCGTTCCATTTGAAGCTTCTTTAGATTTCATTCAATACCTTCTAATCTTTTACTCTGAATATACATAAACATATCAAAAACAGTATACAGTATAAATCCTCTTAAATTCTCACTCTGGTCTAAACCCGCTTTTTAATCGGAAATCGTTTAGTGTTAGGTCTCAAAAAGTCAGCAAATAAGGTTTCAGAATTTGAATTTTTGACAATCAATAAACGCAGAGCCGGTCATGGACATTTTTTTGATGGACGCCCAATCTTTGCGCTGATTGACTGCCCTGTGGGGCGTCTTTTCGTGAAAGTGACGTGTGCAATTGTCACTTCTGCGCTTTCCTTTAATTCGCGCGGAAAAAAGGGACTGCGCTGGCGGAAGAACACACGCCTCATTTGTGCCGCCTTTGTTAGTCAATATGAAATGAATGAATCAAAACAAATAGTAATAATTTAAAAACAAATTTAAATGATTAAATAAATCATTATATAAGTCAGAAAATAGAATATATTATCACAAAATATACAATATTAGATAAAATAGTTTTATATAATTAATTAGATCATATTTGTGAATAATGGGCAAAGGGCGTCGTTTTCTACGCCATATCTGGTTGACTGTCAAAGGCAATGTAAATTAGGCGTCTGCTCACTTCACGTCACTTTCACCCAACAACGCTTGACGAGCGCAGCGAATCAGCGCAAAAATGGGCGCCTATGAAAAAGATGTGTTCCATGAGTTTGTTAGGGTGGGTCGTCTAAACAGTGAGAATATTTAGCTCCTCTGACAAACTATCCCACGGAGCAAAATGTGATCATGTGATAACAAATACCATATGACATTTTAGAGCTCTTAAAATTCCAGGATGCTCTATCAATTCTTCCTTTTGTTTTTCTGAAATACAAATAAATAGTTCACCACTTTGAAGTTCACTTGTTACAGGCTTTATAAGACAAACTTTTTCAAAAGATTCATAACATTTCTCCAGTACAGATATGATAACCTGGATATACGGAATAAATACCTTCATAATACCCAACTCCAGCCGTGTAGATCCTTTCATAATCTCCAAAGTGTTCATCAACAGTTGCTGGTATAATTCTGGTTCACCATCCTTAAACTCTGCATCCATTGTTACAATTTGGCAGTATGGAACAATTTTAAGTAGTTTGTTCTTGCCAGTTGATCTACATAGTGTCAAGGCTAAGTTGTGTATTCTTGGTGATATTGCTCAAGGGTCAGAAGCGACAGCTAAGATAAATTGTCTTGCAGGGTTGTTTTTAAAATCAGCTTCTAATTGTAACATATTAAAATAACCAATAGCATTTGGAAATAAATGTAATAGCAAATTGATTACACTGCCAGATCCTTCTGCCAAACACATGATTTCCTTAACATCTCTTATTTTATATAATTCAATGATCTCAATGTACTTACTTGCAGCTGATGACATTCTGCCAATTGTCCTGCCAAAATGAGCCCATCTAAAAGCATTTGTATCAGGTGCATCCAATGTAAGTAGTTGTGTGTCTTTGATAGTAAAGTCTCTTGTAATTTTTGAGGTTTTACAGTAAGGGTTACTGAAATGTGGTTGTCAGGCAATTAAGTCAGGAATAGTGAATACCTCTAGACCTTAAATAAAATCTTCAACACTTGAGTCAGAACTTATGTTCCTAGGAATAACTTTAAGAATCTGATCTGAAAGAGGTGACTCATTCATCTTTTGTAGAATTGATTGTTCAATATCTGTAAAAGAGGATATCTCATTACGTTCATTTTTCTTGTATATGACTTGCATTGCTTTGTTAACTTTTAAATCAATACTGTTTCTTTCTTTAATTCCAATATTTTCTTGGTTTTTAATGTATATGGACAATCGTCTCTTAATTCCTCTTAGAGCTTCATTTTCCATCATAAAATTGCAGTCTTTCAAAAGATTCTTAATTCCATACTCTCTTAGTTGTAAAATTCCCTCTGATAGGACAGCTTGATAAGATGAAGTATTTTGATACACTGCGTGCCTAAAAGGAATTTGTTTAATGTGTATACTCAAGCAGAAAACGATGCCTGTGACAAATAGAGTTTGTGCCATTGGTTGCAGCATCAAGAAACGGCTATTAATAGTAAGACTTGAACCTGGGTCAGATAATATTACTTTATCCCATTCTATACCATCCTGGTATAAGAAACTGTACATCACAAAATATTTTAACACTTTCCAAGGATCCAACTTTGTAAAATAATTTAGCTTTAATACATTAGACGTCTCAGCCATTGACTTATCGTTAGTAGTTTGATCATAAATATTTGCTGCGTCTCAGTGTTTATGCCATAAGTATAATTTCCAACCTAAGAAACAATTCACTGCATTATTATTATGGAACTCTCTCATCTTCATTTTTCTTGGTTTCATTAAAATCTGATTTTTGAAAAAAAAATTGGTAAACGAACCCCATTGTAAATTGAGTCACCAGATAATTCATACCGTTCATCAGGAATGATTTTAGTACATTTGCCACAAGTCAACATTATAGCCATTCTTCTGGAAATAAGATTGTAATATGCACTACAACACCAGTAGTGTTAAGGAATACTTGTTGAAAATTAATTGTGTAGTTTGTGGATTGCTTAGCAACAGCATTAATTCTGTGTTGCTGCAAAACTGAAAATGTAATGGAATCGAAGTCAATCCATTAAACATGCATTTATGTTTTCCGGCCACATCTCTCAAACAATAAATAACTGACCCCTCATACCCTTCTTTGATTACAGCAGTGTACTCGTTTGGATCTATATTTGATTTCTCTTAAACAATCTTTGTTAACAAGTAATTCAATTGTCCTTCTTCATCTTGAACTATCCATGATCTCAAATCAAGTGCTCTTAATAACCCTTTTGCACATGTCTTGGTTGATATAATACTGAACTGCCTAAGCCCTGTTGTCTTCTCTTGTGTTGAGCTTCCCACATATGCATTTTCATGTCGTAAAGCTTGGTGAACAACAGTAGGCCTTTTTTCTGGAGATACCTCTAATAGCAAAGGGCTTGGGATAAAAGCAATACTTCTTCTTTGATCTATTAATTCATTTGACTCATCCCAATCTGTTATTATTAACTGATGGGACATAGATGGCATAGACACTCCCACGTCCCACCATATTCATTCCCCATGTCTTAACATGATGCCGTTGGGCACAATCCACTGGACATTCATCAGAATTAAACCAAGCTTGTTCTCCTCAATCTAGTATAGTTTTGCTTAAAATTATTTATTAGAATATTTTCAGCTCTTTGCATTTTGCCTTCTAGAATATCACAATTTGGGTCGTCAAGAGCCATCATTGAAATTGAACGAGACCTGGTCAATAATCCTTGGAAATGATATTTCATACCAACATTACTAATCCAAAACATTTCTGAACATAAGCGAAGATTAAAAGGAACCATTTTTCTTAAGTCAAGAATAAGTTTAGCTTCCTGTTCATCAATAGATGTAGAAAGCAACAAAGTAAATGATTTATTCTTAACAAACCCTCTGAGCTTTCTTATAAGACTATCTCATAGAATATTTTCAGCAGATACTGGCAGTTCTAAGTTTAGTGCATATGGATCTTTAAAGTGAAACAGAAAGTTAGGCTTTCCAGTTATTGGAGGAGTTAAAACTCCAATACTAATCTCAGCGTAATTCTCATCTATCCATTTCAAAATAGGAAGATTTTCAGTAAGTGGATTTGGGATACCTTTTACACAGAAGGAAGAATACTGTGTGATGGGAAGGCCTCCTAGATTGTGACTTCTTAATAACAATCCTAATCCTATATTTATATCTGATGGAGCGATTCAAAGCAAGAGAGGAAGTAACCTGCTAATGGTAAAGGATCTTTCAGAGCAATACCGGCTCCCAAACCTAAAGCAGTGCTAACTTTAGAGGACAATGTAGGGAAATCTTCATTTGCCTCTCCTTGGATTTGGGCAGCACGTTTTAATCCAGAAGATATTTCGACACCATGTAAGGTAAATGTCCTTTGAGTATTCAAGCATGATACTACTGTACCATGTCTCTTTTCTCTTTACCAGAATCCTAGCTTCATCACTTTGCTTAATCAACTCAGTGATGAATCCATCAACATATTGTGTTATGGCATGATTGTTGGATTGTATATCGGATGGGATGGCAAGCATCACAACTTGGTTATCTCCCTGTCAGATCAAATGTATGGTTGCTCCATATGCTTTGACAGCTCTGATGATAATCAAGCTTGTTGCCTCCGACCATGGTTTCTGGCGCATCCCTTCGCCTAAAGCTTCATTAAGCCATGTAGCAAACATTCCCTATGGGCTGGTAATCCATTAATTATTTCAGGCGGATTGAAACGAATGGCATAGAGTGTTAAGAGACTGAACAGGGAACTCATGCGTGAATTGGTACACATGATCAAAGTTGAATAGATTGTATAAATCTTTAAATTAGTTGCTTATTAACTGCAATTGGACCCGCAAATTCCAACTAGAGTAGTCAATTGAAATTGCAACATACTTAATGTTTTTGCCTTTCGATTGACAAGCCATTCTGTTTAGTCATTTAATTGACTCTTCCTCAGATAATGTCATTGACTGGAATGGGTTGTATTTAAACAACTCCTCTATGTTTTTCTCAGTCAAGACTTGATAAGTTCTTATGTCAAAAAGAAGCTTAGTACAAAGTCGTCCCTCACTCTTAAGCTCTCTCTCCTTTATATTCAGGATAATAATTAAAAGCTCCTCAGGAACATTATGGGAATTCATCATTTCAATTATTTCTTTAGGATTGTACTCTTCCCTTGACAAAAACTCTAGTATGGCACGCCTTGTTAATGTCTTGATTCATCTAGGTATTTTGTAATAGCTTTTGATTTCCAATGCTTTTTTGTTGTATTGGAAATGCCATTCTGATTTGCTCCCTGCAACAGCAGTATCAGATAATAAATCAACCATGTCAAGGTGGTAATCAAATTCGAAGGTTTTTCCAAGTGTCACATTATGGAAATCTTCTGGCGCAATTGAGTACGGTCCAGTTTCATTTGGCCATAAATTATTCTCTATGGCTTTTTTCAAAACTGACTTTGTCATTTCTGTAATGTAAACTCTTGGCCACGTCCCGTTTTTTGTAGTATTGCTTGCAGAATACATATTTATGCATTACTGCATTAGTCAGGCACATAAGGTTCTCCTATTTCTATATGCTTTGCAATAGTATTTAAAATGTCTATGATAATGGGACCAAATAGCTTTGACTGACCTGACAACTCCATTGGCCATGCCGCATCCTCCCAGTTTGATATTTGTGTAAAATACAATAAAAATACAGGTAAAGTCGTACCACAAACATCAACCAAGGCTTCATGAATAACTTGATAAAAATCAAGTGGCTGTAATGGGTCAAGTTGAACGAGTATATTAGCTTTTGCCCAACCATCTAAGACCTTACATATTTTGTAGAATACCTCCATATAAATTGTGGGAGTTTGTTACCTTCAACATAAAAATTCACTAGTTCAGAAAGTTTAGGACAAGAATACTTTTGAGTCTGATCTGCAATACATTGGTAAATCAATGAATTGCTTCTTCCAATCATTACGTCTGATACAGCCAACAATATAGTATACGGCTTGAGATGGATATTCCATCATCACACTGGAAATACATTATATCTCCAACGAAGTGCATTAATCAATGTCCTAGCGCGGCTATCATGTATGATTCTTCACTCTTCCCAACTTCTTTAATAATTCTATCTAATATATTTCTTGACTTATAAGTTGTTAAAAAATACTCATTTTTTAGGATTAGGAAAAGTTGGATTGTCCTATGGGTGAAAGGTGATAATGTATGGATACATCACAGGCCTTTTTTGAATGTTCAAGTTCCAGACATTGTTGAGTGTTCTCTTCCTGGTTTAATGTGTGACACCTAGCAGTCTGAATCTTCCTGGTTTAATGTGTGACACCTAGCAGTCTGAATAACCATTTTTATCAAACACTGAATTCCTGTTTCAGGCTTATCTAGCAAAGCCTCAATATTTATATTATCAATATCCAGCTGAGCTTTAAATTTCTTATGGTGTGGCCACTTTCGCTCATCTTCAATGTTTTGTAATACAAATTGTTGCTCACTGGATGTAATTGGCGAGGCTAAGTGTATGTCATTCCTATAAGTGTGTCGTGCCTTTATATTAACGGTGACTGATTTAAAATTAGCTTAAAAGTAAATAATTGAGGGTTAAAAAATATAGAGCTTACTATTTGTTTGGTGAGAGAAGCGGGATGCACACTAAAAAAAACTGGTGAAAAGCTGATCAGACTTGAAACAAGCTAAAGAAAATAATAAAAATTTGGTGATATATTTTATAGTAACCCGGCCAGGAATTGTGAAAAAACAACTTTTTTTATATGTGTTGAAAAAAAGAAAAACTTTAACAAAAAAAAACAACCCTCAATATAAGCACCAAATTTGTGACTTCAATTTAATTAGTATTCAGTCATGTGTGTGCAAATAAGTCTATGCAAATAAAGATTTATTACAAACGACTCACAGAATAAATATTCTATCTTCCAATTGGACCAACCGCTACTATCTTCTTTAAAAACACAACTGAATTAACAATGAAAATTATATCTTTTATATACAGTAATTTTAAACACGAAATTAATAAAAATCACAACGCAGTTGTTATCACACAATCCTTGGTTAATCGCGCTTTATGAGTGCGGCTACAGAACCTTAGTATTATTATTTTTAGTTTATAATCTTGGAATCTTTTGGATTAGTGTATAAGAAAGAAATTTCGTCGTTCAACAACAAGGGAGTTGTATCATTGTTCTTTCCTCATACTTCCACATCACAATATGTTTTTCTGTCTAAAGAGATGCTTGGGGTAAATGATAAATGGATAAATATCCAGTTTATTACGCAAAGAATAGTTATTAAAGATCCTAAAGCTCAATGTTAACAAAGACTAAAATAGGAACATCGCATCTTGTATCTGCTATTAATAAATTATTCAAGTGTCAAATATGACCACCCAGCTGGACATCAAGACGTAACAAAACATTTTTTGTGAATTTTAATTAATTCAGATTAGTGTGCCGAATTGCGGGTTTTAATTGATGACGTGACGTGCACTGTATTTTTTCCATGAGCAAATAAACCAGCCTCATTTGGTTTCCCAACAAGCTTATAATTTATTTACAAAAACAATGTCTGAATTTAGGGCATCACTTTTTATAAATTATTAATATTTTCGATTTCATAATATAGTTAAAATTAACAAATGTGAGCCGAATTTACTTTGAATATTTCACATCGTGATATACTCCTCAGCATAGGTGCTCGGAAGAAAAAGTTTTGAGTCCGTTTTGTGTTTATTTTTGAGTGTGTAATTCCTCAGGACCAGCCATTCCAGACTGGCCAGAATTACCGGGGTTAGCACGAGAAGGTTGAACATGACGTTTTGCAGGGAAAGCAGTCTCAAATCACCAGCCAATTTATCTGCTGACTCTTTATAGTCCTCGTAAAAATTACGATTGAGAAAAAAGACACCGGCCATGGGGGCGATGGACTGCGCTGGTTTGGTGAACAGGGCGTTTAAACTGAAGATTATCGACGACACAGGCCTACTAAAAACAATTTTAAAATTATCAAAAAAAATCAAAAAAAGTATTTAAATTCTAACTTTTCTAATTGTTCCAAATTCAAATTAAATTTCAAATTCTAATTTAAATTGTTCAAATAAAGAAAGTTAAACATGACGTTCTGCAGGGCATACAGTCTCAAATGACTAGTCCACTTATCCGCGGACTCTCTAGTCCTAGAAATTTTGAAGCCCCATTTATAAAGCCGCGATCAACGGCGGATTAAGAAAAAAGCTAATTTGACTGGCTACTTAAAAAATGTTGACTAATCACAATCAGTAGTAAGAGGTGGGCTAATTCGTGGTGTTTACACACATTTAATATAAGTCCAAATCCTGAAAATGAACCTAAAAACAGGTTTTTTTTTGCAGATTCGAGCCAAAAAATACTCAATTGAGCCATGTCTCCTAAATGTATGAATTTACATGCAATTGATATGGGAACTTTTTAGATATTCCATTCTAAAATGTTTTATCGGTGCGAAAACAGGTTGACTATTCCTCAAAACCGCAATTTCCTCAAGCAAACTGGAAAAAGTCTCCCTTGAAACCGATTTTTCAAACAAAGTGGCAGAAGATTGCGCTTTTTGAATGTCTTTTACCTCCTTACCCTTGATGAATATTATCTCAATCATAAATACAGTTAGTCGTCTTTTTCTAACCATGTAATTTACGGAAATCTTGTTTTAAAATGTCATCACTATCAAATCATAGATCTGATTTGGAAAATGAAACCGTTTTCAATCAGATAATTATTTTGAGCCCACCTATTTGAATAAATTGCCCTTTGCGTGCCCGAACGGAAAAGACTGCTCTGTCAAAATAATAATTGTCGATACAAAACCAGGTTGACAAATCGCCAAAACCGTAATTTCTTCATGCACAAAATATGTTTGTAATCCGATTGTAGAAAACAAGATTGCGGTTTTCACGCAGTCTTCGCACTGATAATTTTATAAGTCGCATTTGAAAAGATGAATATCACTTAGTCATCTTTTTTAACAGTACAATTTTTTTGGATTTTGAAACTTAAACACTAAATGTAAACACTGAACAACATATAATTATATCTAACCTGAATCAAACCAAAATACGAAATATTTTTAAAATGTTGAGATCTAATACCGTTTATTTTACTTTTTATCCGGATTTTTTTAAAATTTCACATCCATTTAAATGTTTTTTACTATTTAAATAATATTAGATGTGTGACACACGTGTATTATTCTCCAATTGCCCGACGCCCTCTTGGGAAAAATTGTAGTGATGAGTTTATACTAGTTTATTTCGGCATTAAATTAAAATAAACCTCTGTAATTGAACAAAATATGTTATCAAATAAAAATGTTAATTATAAATCAAATCATT
This sequence comes from Microlaimidae sp. YZB2_3, assembly GCA_030248175.1. Classification (NCBI taxonomy): domain Eukaryota; kingdom Metazoa; phylum Nematoda; class Chromadorea; order Desmodorida; family Microlaimidae; species Microlaimidae sp. YZB2_3. The sequence continues at coordinate 3,347 of JASAMX010005150.1, read as the reverse complement.
TTGCTTTATTCTTGTATCAGGCAAAATTTTATTATTTTTGCTATATTTATATCCATTGCAATATCAAAGTGCTTGGGCGTCACGCTAACACCCAGTATAATGTTGAGAGATGTTACGTATAACAAGAGATAAACCGTTTTTTTGCATTTTCCTTATCTAAACAAACGTATGCAACAAAAAACACAGTAAGAACACAATCCTATTGTAGGTATAATTTACACCCGCTCCAGCCGCTTTCCATTGGTTAATACCACCTATGAATTAATTCACCTCAGGGTTAGTTGCTCAGTGATTATTCATTCATGTAAATGTTTCTAGGAACATATGCAATACGTAAATGATAAGAAATTGTTAAAAATCTAACAAATCAGAGATTATTATTGAGATAAATTGGAAATATTCCTAACTCTTTATCGATAATTAAAACCCATCATTAAATTCCACATTTTACACGATCTCTTAGGATTTTATAATAATTTCCAAAATTTGTTGAGAGTTGAAATGTTTGTTTTACTAATGAGCATAATAAATTTATTGATTTTGATTGAATTTTTTTCCAAGATAAGGTGAAAAAACAACTAATTGATATTCATTTCTTCAAATGCGACTTATAAAATTATCGGTGCAAAATCAGATTGCGCGAAAACCGCAATCTTGTTTTCCGCAATCGGATTACAAACATATTTTGTGCACAAAGAAATTACGGTTTTGGTGATTCGTCAACCTGGTTTTGTATCGACAATTATCTTTTCGACCCAGCAGTCTTTTCCGTTTGATCACGAGAAGGACAGATTATTTAAATAATAGGCACGGCGAGCTCAAAATATTTATTAAATTGAAAACGGTTTCATTTTCCAAATCAAATTCATGATTTAATAGTGATGACATTTTAAAACAAGATTTGAGTAAATTACATGGTTAGAAAAAGATGACTAAATATATTTATGATTGAGATAAGATTCAGTGGGGAGTAAGGAGGCAAAAGATTATTGAAAAGCGAAATCTTCTCCCACTTCGTTAGAAAAATCGGTTTATAGGGAGACTTTTCTTAGTTTGCTTGAAGAAATTGCGGTTTCTACGACTAGTCAACCTGTTTTAGCGCCAATAAAACATTTAAGAAAGGGAAATTATCTATCTAAAAAGTTCCTATATCAATTGCATGTAAATTCATACATTTAAGGCTGATTCATACTTATGACAAAACGTCCTTTGGACTTTGTCCAAAGGACAATGTTAGAAAAGCCAAAACGTCCTTTGGACAATCCAAAACGTCCTTTGGACTTTTTCCTTTGGACAAAGTATGAACGCTACTTAAAAATTGTCCTTTGGACTTTGTCCAAAAGACCAAATCCAAAGGGAAAAGTTCAAAGAACAAAAATGATGAACACGTTGTCCTTTGGACTTTGTCCTTTGGACAAAATCCAAAGGACGTTTTGACGGCTGTGTTTGTCCTTTAGACAAAGTCCAAAGGACGTTTTGTCATAGGTATAAACCAGCCTTTAGGATACATGGCTCAATTGAGTATTTTTTAGCTCCAAAACTGCAAAAAAAACTCTGTTTTTAGGCTTATTTTAAGGATTTCGACTTATATTAAATGTGTGTAAACACCACGAATTAGCCCACCTCTTACTACTACAATCTTTAAAAATGCCGAAAGCGGAGCTTGGTGTTCCGATAGCTAATACAAATTGCGATTACTATTATTTTTTTTCTAATCCGAAAATAGTCGCGCTATATGAATAATGTTAAAAATTACTATTACTCCAGAATGTTAAAAAAACACCCCGGCCAGGGGGGCCATAAACTGGGCAGTTTGGTGAACAGTGCGTTTAAGCTGACGATTATCGACGACACGGGCCTACTATAAACATTTAAGCCCATATAGAATCGCGCACTAAAACTGTAAACTGAGAAATGAAACGTTAACTTTCTGCGTAAAAATTGAAAGCCACGTTAAAATTTTTGGCTTTCGGCGGGTAGCTGGGTTTTGGAGAACAGAGCGTTTTGTCGTTACTACGGGAAAAAGAGCCACAGCCATCATATAATACACGTCACTGTGACTCATTCTGTAGTTAATAGGTCCCTGTTTTAAATTTGAAATCAGTCACAGTCGCATATATTTTATACGAATTGTGGCTGATTGTGCCGTAGTAACGACGATTTAAACTGATGATTATTGACGACAAGGCCTACTAAAACAATTTTAAAATTCACAAATTAAAAATTTTAATTTAAAACAAAAGTTTTGGTGGTTTTTGGAATTTTTTGAAAAAAAAATCACACGTGCAAAACAAAAAAAAACAAAACAAAAAAAACGACTTTGTAAAAAATGATATGTAGAGGAATTTCAACTAATAATTAATTTGAAAGCTGATTGTCATTTAGCATGGCAAAGTTTTTAGGTAAAAATGCAAATTTTTTTGTTTATTTTGAATTTTGACTTTTTAAACTAACCAAAAATAAGTTAAAGGATTATCAAAAAAAAACAGCTGATAAAATCATGAATAAAGTTATAAATTGTTCATAAACAAGGTTTAAAAAGGTCCAAGTTATTATATTCCAAAATATTCAATCAATGAATAGCGCGCAAAACAGTTACTTTTCCATACTTGATTATTGAATGATATTTAATTTTAATCAATTAATATTTTTTGGTCATTTTATAAAACTAAATAGATAACTTCTATATTACTTTTGATTCTTTATAAAACTAAATAGATAACTTCTATATTACTTTTGATTCTGACGTTTCGCCTGAAATAGTAAATAATAAACCAAAACGTGAAATTAAATTTACCTTCGTTTGTTTCGAGCCATATCATCATCGATTAAGTCAGAAAAAAGAATATTCATTAAAGGGCTGACGGAATGTACAAGAATGCTAAATTGAAATTATAGTTATATCAAAAATATATATTTTTGGTTATATCATAAACAAATTTATAATATTGGTAAATAAGAATTATTATCTTTAGAAAATGAGTTTTAAAATACCAAAACAATAATTATTCATAAACTTGCAAAAAAAACAAAACAAAAATTACTAAAATTAACAAAAAAAACCACCAAAAATTATATTATAATTAAATAATTCATACCTATCACATATTAAAAACACCATAATCAACATTTCACTATTTCTTCCCAGAAAATAGGCACATATTCCTAGTAGAACGGAAATTTTGTAACTCCACATCATGACGGTGTGATTTCCAAATTTAACTACTAACGGGGAAAAAATGATAGTCACCAGCTAAAACCAAAATATTATTTATTTTTATATACAAAGCAATAGACCTACCTAAAGTTAAAAACCTTCAGGCTGAAATTAAGGGCTTAACCGCTCG
>JASAMX010005147.1:40000-113933 GCA_030248175.1 Microlaimidae sp. YZB2_3 | reverse complement strand
CATGCAACAACTTCCAACCACCAGATTACGGTTCTGCCAAAACTCCCTTGGTCATATTCGCTTCTTGTTGACTAGCGACTCTTGGTAAGTTCTCAATAAAAAAACATTTTATAACATATCAATACATAAAAAACTAACATATTATATTTAGACATAATCATTGCCCACACATTTAGTGCTCCACTTGAGTATCAATACATAAAAAATATATATCTACATATTTTATATTTGTAAACATTTAAAGCCCGATTTGAGACTTTCAGGTGTTATTGGTTTGGTTTCAGAAGTGTATACATACGTGGCCTAGTTGGAGCATCAGAATTAGGACCAGTAAAATGTGTCTTAATTATGACTTTACATCAAAAATAAACAAAATTGTCGCCGTCCTTGCCGCGGAATTTATTGACGGCAGGAATTGAAGATAAACAATTTCAGTTTATTTTTTTGAGAACCCAAAAAAATGTAAAAGAAAAACTCTAAGAACAGAGCCAAGAATCGTCTTTTTTGAAAACCTTAAAAACTTTTGTTAAACAAACTAAAAAAAACTTAAGAATTTTTTCAAAACCTCCCGTTTCACAAAACATAGAAATATCTTTCAATTTCAGCAATTAAAAATTTATTTATTTTTTTAAAGTTATTAATTTTATTAAATTGTGAAAATGAGTTGTTTAATTGTTAATGAGCAGTTTTTGTTTAAATTTTTAATTTGTATTGTTATTAAATATTTAATTTAATATTACAGGTATTCAATATCAGCCGGTTGGGGTTTTCCACAAAAAAATTAACCTAAAACACGTTTAAGATTGCACTACTAGAAAGTAATAATAAAAACTCTTTTCGCTTAGGGGATCGGTTTGACGTGGCAGGTTTGCCAAATCCGCGAAGTGTTTCTCAAGCTATCATGTCGGCCCACACCCCTCCGTCACAAGATATTCGGCACACGGCTATGCTGGCACACTGGGGGCAATTCCTAGTCCATGACATCGTCTTGTCCAGGGAAACGGAAACCAACTGCAGCTCCACTCACGCCGAGGAGTCTGACGGTCCGATTCACGTTTAATATGCATTACAGCAAATCCACGAGTTAATTTTGGAACAGATTTGACTGGAACTGGAACAGGCATTATGCATTGCAACAGGAGACTTGCTGCTGAGTTCATATGTTTTTTTAATATTAAAAGAACTGTATATTTTGTTCTTGATTAGCCTAATTTATGAGCAAATCAAATCTTTTAAACTTGGTTAACAATTCTCTAAAAGTGTCAGAATCCAAAAGGTTAATTTTGTACTGTTTAAAAGCGTCTTTTAGATTTTTTAAACTTTTGGATATATGCGTTTATGTTGAAGTATAAACGCTTCTCAAAATCATGTCCAAAATCAATCTGAAGTTATCAAAACTTTTTGAGACGTTATTTAAAATAGTATGAACAAGTTATTTGAAGGAAAATTCCAAAAGAAAAACATAACTAGCGAAATTCTTTCTTTTTTTATTTTTTTCTTTAGGTTTTTAAGTACTTAATGTGGTAGGTACTTAATGTGGTAATTATCTTTTCTGACCGAAAATATTTTAATTTTATGGAAAATGAAAGGCTAAATCACACCAGAGTGACAAGTGACTAGGCCTTCGGGGCCGGTCCACTAAACGCGTGCTGACTAGGTGCTATGTTAGCACGTTGTTTAAAACTATTGATAATGTTTCAATTTTTGCGTTTTTTTTCGAGAAATTTTATAGAACTTATTTTTTATATGGGATAAATTAATGTCTAAACAATTTTATGCATTTTTGTTTTAAATACTTGCTAGTAGAGCCTTAACCCCTAGTTAAAAGTTTTGTATTTATAACAAATACGTATAATATCAATAAATTTGCATAATGCAAATTTATTGCATAATGCAAATTTATGCAATGCATAATATCAATTTATGCCATGCAGAAAAAGAGTTTCACAAGATTGCTCTAGAAAAAAATCTAAAAGTTAAAATTTATCAAGTTTTAAACAACGTGCTAACATAGCACCCAGTCAGCAATTAGTTAGTGGATCGGCCCCTGCCCGCGTTTACACCGTTACATTTCTACTTGTTGCTGCGGTGTGAACGAATTGTCATTTGTCTTGTCACTCGGATCTAAACTTGGTCTAAATTTGCTGAGTTAAAAAATCAATAAGAACTTACTTAATTCAATTTTTAGCGTTATTTATGATTGTGATGCATATTATTGCTAGATGTCTGCTTTAATTTCGCAATACCGAGAGATGATCCTGATCTTGGACACATTAATTCTATATTTCCTTTTAAAAGGACAGTTTCCTGTAGTCAGAATGGATTTAGGCAACAAGTTAATCAATTGACAAGCTTTATTGACGCGTCAACTGTCTATGGTAGTCAGACACTTGAAACGTTGAGGATACGGGAGAGGACTCCCAAAGACACAGGAAAACTTAGAACTAACAATCATTATTTTAGTTCAGCCGGAAAAGGTTATTTGCCATTTGATACTAGTGGAGACATGCAATGTTTTAGGTAATTTTTTTAATACTTATTTGTACGGTTCAAAAAGCATGACAAATCACAATGACAATTGTCAAATAATTTTACAAAAACCAAATTCACTTGTTGATTGTCAAATAAATACTCACATTATTGTGGATAACAAAATGAATACAGACAATAAAGACCAATAGGACAAAGAGCTAACACCCATGTTTTAAACTTTGAGCCAAAACGGTGTACAATATATATTTAAGAGCGTTTATTGTTTGGTATTTTATAATAAAAGCGTTATTTTGATAACCAACTGATACAATCCATAAAGTTCCATGAAAGATTTTTTTGCTATTTTGCTTGAGCAGCTTATTGCATTGGTCTTATGGTGGCTGTATCATCTTTAGTGACTCTAAGGAAATAAAAGCTCATAAGTTCATGTAAATTGCTGGAACACGGAGATTAAACTTAAAAAGTATTAGACCAAAATAAAATTCAAAGAAAAAATATTTTATATTTTACGAAAAAAGTATAAATGAAAAACAAATTAGAGTTTTTCTAAAAGCGGCATTTTAATACTCTTATTTATTTTATTTATTTACTTATTTATAACTCGCATAGTGAAGGACAGAACTAAAGTATTAAAAAATGCACTGAAATAAGCTGACCCTTTGTTAGTAAAATATTTTATCAATTATTTGAAACATCTAGTATCAATTGTTTGGTGGATCTTGACTTTGGTCATTTTTATTGTTTTTTTATTCAGGTTGAAATAATAAAATATTCATTCTTAGCCAATATATTTCATACTGTAACAATATTCAAGAGTCCTACGAAGATAAATTGTCTTCTTGTTTAATAAATTGGTATGAGAATTTTGATGGTATGTAGGCTTAAAATTTTAACCAATGCATTTTAAAAAAAAATTTCCAAAAAATTATGATGAGTAGACGGCACACCAAGCAAACAAATGTTATAATGCTCTTCACGTATGGAATTTTATGGATAAAAAATTGTACATTGACACCTGGGGCCGGTCCACTAAACGCGTATGATTAGGTGCTTTGTTAGCACGTTGTTTGAAACTCTTAATAATGTTTTAATTTCTGGGTTTTTTCTCGATAAATCTTATTAAACGCTTTTTCTGCATGACATAAATTGATATAATTTTATGCATATTTGTTATTTAATACAAGCTATTAAAGAAATAACCCCCAGTTAAGGGTTAGAAAAACTCATATCTAGGGGTTAAGGTTTTGATACTTTTATTTAAAGCAAATATGCATAAAACTGTGTAAGTATTAATTTAACCCCTTTAAAAAAGAGTCCCATAAAATATCTTGAGAAAAAAACACCACAATTAAAACATTATCAAGAGTCTTAAACAACGTGCTAACTTAGCACCCAGTCAGCACGCGTTTAGTGGAGCGGCCTCTGACGGACATGATCTTTAAAACATGTTTATCAGTTAGCGTAAATATTCAGTTTTAGGATGTTTAAGATTGCATGGATGGCTTATAGTTATGACATTAAATTAAAAGTAAAACATTAAAAAAAAAGAATTTATTTGTTTATATTTTTGTTTATTGCAACAGAAGCAATTTTCATGGCATGATTTTTTCTTGTTATAGAAACCGTTCAAAAGAAGATGGTATGAATTGTTTCCTGGCTGGGGACGTGCGCGCTAACGAACAGGTCATGCTCACTGCTCTGCACACCGTCTTTTTGCGAGAACACAACAGAATAGCTACTCAGCTCAAAGCAGTCAACCCTGAGTGGAATGGAGAGACTATTTTCTATGAAGCCAGAAAAATTGTTGGAGCAATTGTTCAACAAATCACTTATAGAGAGTGGTTGCCCAAAATTTTGGGATCCGTTGGAATGGAAATGATGGGCAGGTCAAAAGAGTCATTTTTTAATATTTTTTTTTGTTTAACTACTATAAGATGTTTTGGAAACTTTTGAAATTGTTAAAACCTATTCTTAAGCCTAAGCCTAAGTCTAAACCTAAACCCAAACCAATTTTTTTACTTTCAACTCTCAAGTGCTTTTTTCGCGACTCCAAGTTTTAGAAAAAAATTTATGGCTTTAAGCTTTCTGAAGAATGTGCAGTTGGCATGGTTACTAGGCAATTTTTAAAACTTTATTAAAAATCCAACGTTTTGACACTATCCAACGTTTTGAAAAATCCAACGTTTTGACACTATCCAACGTTTTGAAAAACACTATTCGTCCGGAAAACGAAAAAAAAACCAATGAAAATCAAAACTAGCAAACAAGCTCAATAACTGAATAAAATGATAAACGCGCATATGAAAGGCACATAATTAAAAATACAAACGCAGAAAATTTCCTACTGTACAAATAAATAAATAAACTTATAAAATAAATTTAAGTCTTAAATCACTAAATAATATAACCTAAAGCTACTAAAATTATAAAACCGAAATAATACCTTAAATAATAATAAATGAAAATAATGCCCTAGGTAACAGATTAAAGACACCATTATCTGAAAGTGTAAAATAAATAATAAAATTAATTTTCTAAGATCAAAAAATAATAAAACGACGTATAGTTATAAAAATTAGAGACAGACATAGCCACAGAGTGAAGCAACCTGGGCTGTACAACCTAATTTATACTTTCGCATACGATAATTGGCGTGTGTAGGACCTTAGAACCACCGTCAGCGGGGAAGGGGTGGATATGGATTAATAAGAGAAGGGAGGGGAAAGAGTGCTAGAGGAAGGGCGGGGTGAGGGAGAGGACGGGGGTCGGAGGGGTGGAAGGGTGTCGGGGAGGGGGGTGGTTGTGATGGAGGGGGGTGGGTGTGATGGAGGGCGGTGGGTGTGATGGAGGGGAGGGGTGGTGTCGTGAGGGAGGGGTGGTGTCGTGAGGGAGGGAGTGATAGGGAGGGTGGGAGTGAGGAGGAGGGTGTGATAGTGATGGTTGGGTGTATATATATTTTGTTTGATGGCTGGGTTTATAAGATTTGTATATAGTTCTCTTGGGGGGATATAATTTAGTGGATAAGTGTTATAGAGTAGTTTTTTAAGTGTGGAGATTAGATATTAGGTTTATAGTTTTGTGGGTTGACAGAAGTATCTTTGTTTTAAGAATTGTTGTTGGATATATTGATTTTTTTGAAACATATTTTGCGGTTTTTTTGGGTTTCTAGTGCAGGGGGTTAAGCGGTTATTGGGAGTATCTAGTGAGGGGGGATACTTGTTTTTTGGAAGTATTTTATTAGAGTGGTTCCTTTATTTAAAATAATAATATTAAAGTGGAATGATAAAGGATTTTGGAAAATTGATAAAAATTGAATATAGATTATAGTTTATTGATTAAGGATTGTAATGATATTTTATATTATATATTTTGTGGTATTGTTTAGTAATAAAATATACATATATTGAGGTTTTTTTTCAGTAAATAATATGGAAGTATAGTAGGACATTTTTTATAAAATATAGCGCAGATTTGTTTGTTTTTTAATATTAAGTAAAGTTCAGAGTAATTTTTTTATATAGATTGAAAATCGGTGGGTGAAGAAAGAATATTGTATTACGATATTGGGGGTAGTACTTCGTAGTTTCGGTTGCGCTGTGGGGGGTATTTCTATATAATTATGGTGGTGCTGAGGTTGGAGTTCGCAGTCGTCTAGTTGGGTCCTGAGTAGGCAGATTTCATAGATAGTGTTTGATTTGGTATATTTATATTATTATATTTAATTTCATTTATTTATATTTATACATAATTATTTTGAAAGAGGAAATATGTGAATTAGTGCGTAGTAGAATCTATGTTCCTTTGCGTGTTTTTGGTTGTATTTTTCTATTGCTTTGTTCATGTATCGTTTTTGGATTTTTCTGAAATAGATTGTTCTTGGGTAGTTTTTGTGGGCATAGTTCTTTTAAGTTTTTGGGGGTTTTTTTTTGATATTATTTATATTATTGTATGATCTGATTTATATATCGGTGTCTTCTTATATTGATATCGGGGTTTTTTTATCTTATTTGAGGTGGTTTTTGTTGTTTGTTTGAGTGGTTATATTTGTATGATTGTGTTTTTGTGTTAGTTTTTTTGGATATTAGGGAGCTTCTGTCTGGTGTTGCGCTGTCTCGGTTTTTTGTAGCGTATCGCGTGTTATTGTAAAAGGTTTCGTATGTAGGTCGGCGAGATAGAATGTGGGTCGGACGAGGTATTGTGTAGATATAGGGATATCCGTGCGTCTATAGGGACCGGTCCGTACGAGGACCGGTCCGTACGAGGACCGGTCCGTACGAGGACCGGTCCGTAGCGCGGCAGCCGTCCGTCACGAAGATGCGGAGGTAAGAGTACGTCAGTATGACACGCGTCGTCAGTATGGACGGCGGTCGCGTCGGTGACTGGTAGGCGTCCGTGACATGGTCGCGTCCGTGACGCGGTCGCGTCCGTCACGTGGTCGCGTCGGTGACGTGGTACGTGTGCGTGCGGTGTTCTGCATGGCCGCGTTTGTTAAACACGAGTGTCACACCTTTGTCCCGGATTATCGTATTATCCACCTTTGCCGTCAGCTATAACAAGCGTGATGAACTTAGAGCTGCTCGCAGAGTTCTATGCAGTTTTTTGTTTGCATAACGCTAGCAAGGAAAAAAATGGTGTGCTACAATTGTCCGTGAAACACTGCGAGCACAACAAGGGGAAAAATAATTTTAGGTTGTATTAATACAATAATATAGAAAAAAAGAACTAAAATTAAAAAAAAATTATATTTAAGATATAAAGGATACGATCCCCAAGCTAATCCAGGCATTGCTAATAGTGTAACTGCTGCCGCTTTTCGTTTTGGGCATGCTTTAATGGTTCCAAGACTTCAGCGTATGACTCAAGGTTTTAAAAATGATCAATTTAAAGAGAGTTTACAGCTTAGGGATGCATTTTTTGCTCCCGAGAGACTCGTTCATGATGGTGGAATTGATCCATTGATTAGAGGATCTGTTGGAGCCCCAGTAAAGGTAATAATGCATAATATAAATATTAATAATCTAAAAAAACAATAATATTGCCTAGTGTAAAATAATATACAATGTAGTAAGCCGAATATTAGTTATAAATCAGTAACTCGGAAATTTTTAAGGATTTTTATGTTCAATCTTTTCTCCCCATATGATCTGCTTATCGGTTTTTAACGTCATATTGTCTAGAGCAACAGTTTTAACTGCTTTACTATTCATTCTTGTTAAGACAGAATAAAACCTAAAGGCAAATCCAATGTGGCTGCAACAGTTGTTCGTTGGATAAAAAATGCCCCCATTATGTAACCACTCAAATCACGAAAATCTGACGTCACTTTATCAAACAAATACTCGGTATTAAATCGAATCTAATTGGCTGATAAAGTGACGTCAGATTCTTATAATTTGAATGGTTACTTAATGGAGGACATTTTTTCATCCAACGAACACTGTTACAGCCACGTTGGGTTTACCTTTAGTACAGTACTTACTAAAAATAAAATCATTATTAAGTCATAAATTACATTAAAAAATGCAAGTCAAGCAATTTATTTGGTAGAGCAACTGATTTAATCAATTTATTTTTTTAAAATTAGTTTATTTCACTTTTAAGTTAATTTTTTTTGTTTGAGGACATCCGGTCAGAAAGTCTTGTAAACAAAGAATTGACAAATCATTTATTCCCAAGTGCTCATGATTTTCCTTTGGATCTAGCGGCGCTGAATATTCAGAGAGGTAGGGACCACGCCCTGCCTCCCTATAATCAGTATCGCATATTGTGCGGACTGCCAAAGATCACCTCCTGGGAGCAGTTCAAATTTGAGGCTCGAGATGCAAGACACGTTGACCAGCTCATTGATCTGTATCGAGATCCAGGTATACTTTTTTATTGATTATGTAAGCTTTACGAAAATATATTAACAGCAGTCAATAATAACAATCATAGTTTTGTCTAACTAACGCCATAAACAAAAAATTTAGCAGTTCTGCCAAATGGGCATGGCTATTAATTAATTTTTACAACTGATCGTTCAACAAAGTACACACTACATTGTAATGTTTCATGAACTGCACTAAAATGTTAGCATTTTATTAAAATCCTGCCTTAATATAGACCTAATTATCATCAGTTATTAGCGGTTACCGGAACTTTTAGCTTTACAACAAGTTTTCATTTTTAGTGTATTAAATGCTGGCTTTAACAAAAATGGATTATAAAATTAGTCTTTTACTCGCCCTTTAAATTTTCTTAAGCATTTATCTTGGCTAAATTATCATATTTTGTGTTTTTCCTAGAAAAATTGGACTTATGGGTCGGTGGCCTAATGGAGAGGCCAATAAGAGGTGGAAAAGTTGGAAGAACATTCAGCTGTCTTTTGGCTGATCAGTTTAAGCGACTAAGAAGTGGAGATAGGTACTGAAAATTTTTTTAAAAGTTTTCCAGAAAGTTAAACATTTTCGGAAATGTACAACAAGTTTTAACTATCATTATTATTTTTCAAAAAGTAACGAAAGTAGCCCTGTCTTTTTTTATTTTCAGATTATGGTTTGAAAACCCAGGTGTGTTCGGTCTAGACCAGCTACAGACTATTCGTGAATACACATTGTCCAAAGTACTGTGTAACAACATGGATGACCCCATGTGGATTCCGGAAGACGCTTTTGTCTATTATCCACGAACAATTCGCCAATTTATTCGCTGTGACACATTACCTGATATTAATCTGTCCCTCTGGAGAATAGAAAACAACGGTTTTGCGGGCGCAATAGGTATTTTTTCGCTTAATCATGTTTTTAAAAACCTCAGAAAAAACTAATTTATTTTTGTTCAATTTATTTTTTCTGTTAAAATCTAAGTTAAAATTAAAAAGAATAATTAGGACCTGGACTTCTATAATTGCACCACATATATAAATTCGAGGTTTTGAGCTTCTTATAAAGGTAATCCATTTTTTAAAGCTTATGTTAATAATTATCAAGGCTTTACAAGATCAACAAAAACCAACATTTTAGTATTGTTTTTAGAGTGCACTTCTCCCGACTGCACTTGCAGATATCAGATAGGTCGTTGGACTGAGTGCTCGGAATCTCGAAAACGGACTCGCACGGACTTCTTGATCTCTGGACCGTTTCCACCCTGCACCCCTGAACGAAAACTGGAATCTATTTGCAGCACTCCGGAGAGACAGAAGGTTCTAGGTTTTCACCACGGAAGGGGCCCTCTGTTCAATCGACGTAACAGAATTCTCTTAAGAAGCAAATAACTCAAAAAGTTTTAAAGTCACACCAAATTTTCTCGAATCTCGCAGTAAATAAAGAAAAAATGAATATAAAAACCAAAGTAAATGTAAGGTGGCCTAATTTTAAATATCAACGGCATTTGAGCTTTCAGACCGATCCTAGTCAGAAACGTGGACTAAAATGTTTTGAATTACATAGGTGTTGTTATCCGATGTAGTTAGTGCGGAGCACCGCTTGAAAAACAATATTAGAGAGCAATAGAGTAGTCTAAGATAGATACATGTGAAATGTTAATTTATAAGCTTGTTGTGGGCTGCTGCACATCTTTTTTCTTTTAGTTTGCTCAAATTTACGATTCTTTTTCTTTTATATCAAAAGATCCAAACAAACAGCAGTCAAATTTTTTGAACCTAAGATTTTAATAAAATATATAACGTAGATATGTTATTATAAGTAAATTACTATTTAATTTAATTGCTATGTGATTTGCTTATTTTTGAATTATTCAATGGATTTTCATTTGTATATATATATTTGATTATATATCCATATATAATCAAAAAAACGGATGTAGATTTGAAGTATGATTATTGCTGTGTTTCCCAGAATTAAACATAATATTTGTAAAATAATTAAAGATAACAATTCACTGCAAATCCACTCTTTCCCAAATTCCTTCAAATCTGACCGTTTTTATTCTTTCTCTTTTAATCATATTTATTTTTGAAACACTCTTTTATCCTATCTTTCTTAGTGCTGCTAAACTGGTATGTAAAAATAATGTTATTTTGTTAATAGTCGTTATAGTGTATTTATTTTTAGTTTTGTTTTCCAGTTTTTTTCTTGTCATGCCACATATTATGATGTTAAGTTCATACATACTAATTTTGTACATTAGCAATTGTTGAAGGTATTTTTGTTTAGTAAAAACAATCAATTTTTTAAATATATCACCACATTTAGATTACAATGATACAGTAGAAATACTTTATTATTTAAGAATAATAATTTACTAGTAAAATGAAGTACTTAATTTCTACAGCAACAAAGTTGCGCCAACACTATTTTAGGCAAAATTAAAAAGAGCCGTTATGATCCAAAATTAGGCACAAGCCTCAAATTGGAACAGCTTTCCAAAAAATATTTCATGCTGTTACCAAAAATATATATTTTTGCTGTTACCACCAATGAATTCTATCAACTCTGGCAACTTCGTTTAAAAAATTTGTTGACTGCATGCACTAAAGACGGTACGGGGTCTTTAGAAGCTTGGATCCATCAGACGTTTTTGGAAACTTGGAGCCACGAGCAATGGGAACTTGGAGTCTTTAGGAAAAATTGGTTTAGGCTTAGATTTAAGTTTAGGAAAACGTTTTAACGATTTTAAATTTCGGCTCCAAGTTCCATTGACTAATTTCACCGAGGTTTCTATTGATTGTTTTACGTTAAATTCAATTTAAGAAATTAAAAGACGGTTATATTTTGCTTATAAGGCATAATTTTTGTTATAATATATGTTCAATGACACTTTTTTCGAAAAAATTTTTGAATAAGATTGTTATCATTAATTTTGAAACCCATTTTTTTACACTAAAATATGTATAAGTTAATTTGCAGTAACGGAAATTTCACGATATTGAAAACTTTGATCCCCGAAAATACAAAAAACGGTGTAATTTAAGCTTTCGAGAATACAAATTCCAATAATAGTGTAGTTTTTGGGTTTTTGGGAATAAAAATTCCCAATATGGTGTAATGCAATGCAAATTATTTGGTAAATTCAATTTTATGCACATTTTGTTGTCAAAAATGGGTATTGTTGGTGATATTTGAACTGTTACACATATCGACAAGTTTTTATCAAATCAGAAAAATTATGAAATTTTGGAAAGATAGGAGCACAGGGAACACAGCAGTTTTTCAAGAAGTTTTTTTTCAGTTGAAAGGGAGTTTTAAAAATTTCAATCATTTAGAAGACCACAACTTTAAACATGAGTTTAAAATGAATTAATTTTTTACTAATTGTCCGTCGTGAACTCTTGGTTTTTATTGTCTTGAAAAGCACGGGTACATTTTATGAAAAATTATACTTTCTTTATTTTAACAATTTGTTTATTTTTAGTCCCCCTTTTCCTAACTCAGAAAACAATTGCATTATTATTATATAAATGTAATACATTGTACAACCATTTTTTTAAATTTTTTGCTTCTTCTGTTTTTTCTTAAAAATAATTAGTATTTTTTACTACCGCTGGCCCAAAGATATAATACCAACGTTTTAATTGAGTACATAAAAATATGTTGGTGAGAGTGGTTATAGTTACTACTGTATTATAAGTCTCAAGATTGATTGGTATAATGATTAATATAATTGGGTATATTTTTTTAAGCTGGACTGATGACTTGTCGACTGACTGTATTATAATAAATTAAAAGTGTTCCAGTGATCCAATGATTTTGTAACACCATCATACAATAAAAGACGGTTCTCACTGCTATCATAAACTTAAAAAAGACGATAGATGAAAAGCGTTCAGCAATAGGAACCAGGCACTGTCCGGTTCTGGGTGAACCATAGGTGGGCGATGAAAGTGGAAGGGGGTTAGGAGGCTGATATATATTCTAAGCAAAGAAAGCAGCAGGTTATACCCTTCACAAAGCAGCAGTTTCTGCTGTAAAAAACATGAGACATATTGTGCTTAAGCTACAAAATTCATTTTCTATTTATGATTATGCAAAAACAATTATTAAATCAACAAATAACTATTGGATACATAGAAAAAATAATTCTTGTTGAAACTTCTAACTAATCGCATGAAAAGAAAATCATTTGCTGGTAAAGACCAAAATTATCCCAATTACAATTTTAACACATTTTCTATAAATGACATTCATACCAAGCTAAAAATCTGTTTTAGGTGATTATTTTTTTAGAATTTATTTATTTAAAGAAAAATCAAAATTTTACACAATTATTATTACGTACAATACGTCCACGTTTTAACATAAACGTTTGTTGCTCATTTAAAATTGTTAACGCGATTTCTTTAGATTGCTTTTGAAAACAGTTTTAGTTTCCAGACTCCAATACTGACGAAGTTTCTTCCACTGTTCCTTGAACGCATTCGTCGTTTTTCTGATCGTTTCCATTTCTTATATCGTCGCTGTCAACTTCGACTTCTTCTATTTTGGCTCCCGGTTGGAACTCGACCATGAGCGGGGGCGTGGTGTCGCCCAATGATTGGGTGGCCGGGGAGTGGGAAAGGAATTTGCTGTACGGCAGAACCGACTGCTGGTGGATTCCGCGCAATCTGGCACTCTGCCAAAACTCTTTTTGTTGCCGCCGTTGTTGAAAGTGGTTTTGCCATTGCTTGTGCAGTTGTCGCGGGTGAACCTTCGTTGCAACGCTTTCCGACGGAGTTTGACCGTCCTCTTCTGTTTTAGATTGATCCTTCACCGACCCCACGTCTTGTTTGGCTTCTTGTTTCTGAGGATCGTCCGATTTTTTGTCGGGCGATTCTCCGACCAGCGCTTGGTGAACTTGAATTCGCCATTTCTCCTGGCTACGTAAGTAGACATAACAATCCCGCACGAGAAAAAAGAACCAGACTTCAGCAATCGCCATTGCTAAAAATTTGATCATTAAAATAAGAACGATAGTTCTCTGTGATGGGAAGTGAAGTTGAATATAAATTTCTGGATGAAACATATTATATGTAATTTTAATGGTATTTTTACAATTAGTTTCTTTTTCATTTTAAACTTGTTCCAAAAAGTAAATTTTTACAAAAAAATAATTTTACTGTATCACAGTAATTATATATTATTTTGGTATTCGTGGTCGTGCAGATCGGGGGCTGTCGGGCGGCGTGTCGGGTGGCGTCGGGGTGGCTGTGGGGGCGGCGTAGGCGATGTGCGTGTAAGGCGAGTCGGTGTGTCCGATGTCGGTGTGGCCGATGTCTGTGTGTGGGCCAATGTCGGGTCTGGCGAGTCCGCGTGGCGAGTCCGGGTAGGGGTCGTCCGGCGAAGGCCGCCGTCGCGCAAGGGCGCGTCGGGCAAAGGCGATGTCGGGGAAGGCGTGTGTGGCGGGGGCGTCGTCCGGGGATGTATGTCCGGGGGCGTCGTCCGGAGGATGTCGTCCGGGCGGGGTGTTTGCGTGCGTTCGTTCTTGGGGAGTGTGCTGTGTGGTTGTTGGTGTTGTGGATGTGGGGTTTTGGGGCGGTGTCTGGTGGGGGTGTCTGGTCGGGCGTGTTGTCGTTGTGCGGGTGGTGCGATGCGCGTCGGTGGTGCGGCGTGCCGCGTCTGTCCCGGGAGCAGGCTTTTGGCGGGCGTGCCCGGCGCGCGCTGCGGCCGGTGCCGGCTTTTGGCCGGGAGTGCGGCTTTTGGCCGGAGGGGGTGTTGGGGCGAGGTGGGTTGATTATATATTTTAGTAAACTAGCAAAGACATAGGATGGAACTATCTTGGAGCCCCGATGAACATCATTAATAGATTAATTTAAACAAAAAAAAACCAAAAAAAGTCATTTGGAAAAGTTTAACCCATTGTGATTTTTACTTGTATCACACACATATGTAAAGCCCGTCTGGCGTTTTAATGTGGTGAAATGAGCAAAAATTAACATGAAGCAACAATAAAGTGATTTTCAAGTAAAATATAAAGTGATTTAAAAATAAAAACTTCCCTTAAAAATTTCTCTGTTTAAAAATAGATAAAAAAGTTCGGTCCTGTTCACTCTAGCATATTTTTAGATAAGAAAGCTGAATAAGTATTTAAAATGGAAGAAATCATTCTCACAGCAAAATTTGACATTTATAAAATCGCCACTTTTTATACCATTTAACTTTTTCTGTTTTTAGTATTTGCGAAAATTAAATATAATGTGAAAAGATTGTGATTTTGCGTATTTACTGATTGCTATAAGCATAAGTTTTTTAAATTTTTTTTTCTATCTGATCTTACAATAATCTTAGATGGAACATGTGCTCAAATTTTTCTAAAAATGCGCCCGAAATACAACCAGCTTTTTACCTGCCTATTTTTATTATTTTTATTTTTAGGGTAATTTTACCATTTTTTGAAATTCTAATTTATAAAAAACTATTTTAATCAATGTAATGATATAGCTTTTGCTAAACCAATCCCCAGCCTGTGGCCTGGTCTAAAGGCTTAAAAGTAAAATTTAATCCGTGGCTAAGCTGTCCGCTTTCCCACTTTCCACCTACTAGTGCGCTCGAAAATGTCAATCCGTTTTTACTAATAGATATACGGATAACTAACTGTCTTTTAATGGATTGAACCCTGTTGGTTAAAGAAAACATGCTTTCAGATTTTTATTTATTGCGTTCATAAATTTATTGTATATATTTTTGAAATCATTATTTCGATCAATTAAATCGATAACAAAAGTCAAAAAATTGTCCCTATTTCAGTTTTTTTATTGAGACTGTGTTTGTATTTGATAGCTCAATATGCAAGGAGGAATATTAGTTTTAAAGATATGAACGCTAGAATAATAATCACCTTTGTGAAAAACGTCTATTAACAAACGTTGTTTAGTGTTAAAAGTCTCAATTACTTTTAGCCAATGAGTGCTGGGCAAAAAAATAGATTTTGCAATGAAAACAGATCCCCAATGGCCTTACCTTCTTTTTAGTTCTTGCCGCTTTGCTTCTCCCTTAAAAAATACGTACCCACATATCCTAATTTTATCCGACATTTGAGTTTCTTTTAAAGCCGAGGTGTATAAGAAGACTCGAATTAACAAATATGCTTAATTGTGAATTTATTTTTATGATTGGCACAATCCCGTGGTGTTAAATTGCCCCGTGGCGGTAAACATAGGGCGTTTAACACTGCGGCAAAATTTAGTAACGCAACAAAGATATTTTTTCTGTTTTTGATGCCTATAGAATATTAACTAACACAAAAAGTAGCGAGTGCCCAAAAGTGGAAGCAAACAAATTTATTTTAAAACATAATATTCTATTTCATTTTAATCTGCTACTTTTCAGTCCCGCTTCGTTTCAGTCCCGGAAAAAATCACCACGAGTTTCATTCCAGTCCCGCTTCGTTTCAGTCTCGCTTCGTTTCAGTCCCGGAAAAAATCACCGCGAGCTTCGTTTCAGTCCCGCTTCGTTTCAGTCCCGCTTAGTTGCAGTCTCGCTTCGTTTCAGTCCCGCTTCGTTTCAGTCCTGGCGGAAAATACGTTCACAACTTGTATCATATTCCTGCGTGCAGTATTTTTGTGCAAAATATTTGCATAATTAAAAAAAACGATTTACTCGCCTGAAGCTCAGCAGGCACAGCCAGCTGTTATTTTTGTTTTCTTAATCCCCTGAGATTATGTATTACGTAACAGGTGTTCAAAAATTAGCGTATGTTCAAAAAGAAGGCTTTTGAATTAAATTTAATTAATGTTTCCAAAAAAGATTATAAAAAACTTCTTGTTTTTATTCAGTCATAAAATCTTTTTTATTGAGTTGTTACAACAGAACGTCAGAATTAAAAGAATGTTATTAATATTTCGGGTATAGCCATCGATCGATCGATCGATCGATGGCTATGCCCATCGATCGAAGCCAATCCAAAAAAAACATGAAAAACTAAATTACTTAAAATTTATTAAAAAAAATAAAGTAGCTTTTAGGGCCGTTGGAGACCGAAAATTTGGAAATAAAATTTAGTTTGGTAAAAATTTTGCTGGTTATACCCAGGATTTCTTATTAAAATTTGGGGGTTCCAGTTTTAAACACTACGAATAGGGGTTTGAGGGATACCCCTGAAATAGATGGACCTTACTTTTCTTACATTTCTGGGTATACCTTGCCCAAAATCCGGGAGGTTGAAAACCTATATTTTAAAATGAGTTAAATCACTATTTTAGTTTGTATAAACTTATTTTTGGTTCAAACGGAAGAAACAAAGATTGTATTAAACAATGGGAAAGTGATTATTTTTAAATGTCCACAAAAGTGTTTTTAGAGAGCGGTTTTTATTTTGAAAGAGGTTTTTTTCAGAAGTGGTTTTTTTCCGGAGAGTGGTTTTTTAAATGTCCACTGTAGCCGATTTTCGGAAAAATATGCCTATTTGTTTATTACTGGTTGATTTTGAACAAAATTTTAAAGTAAAGCTTTTTGCTTTTTCTTAATTTCATTAGAATACCCGTATTTTAAAATTAATCGAAATATTTAGTAATTCAGTAGTTCCAAAAAGAACACCTTAAAATTTAAAATCATGCGAAATTTTAAACGCATTATTTACCACCAACACAAGAAGTTTTAAGTGCACAAAACTAGAAATTTCTAATTTTACCACAAATACAGAAAAGGTAAATTTTAATTTTTAAGATTTCTTACGCACTCATTTAATTGTAAAACGAAATTTCGTTTAAAACGTACAAACAAATTTAGTGGCCTAAAAGCAAATTAAATGAAAAAAATGTTTTATTATAGTTTCTGTATTTATTGTTTTCTTGAGTGTATTTGGATGCGATAATAATAAAAATGTTGCATAAATAAAATAAAGGAATTTCCTAATATTAATATAAAACTTTCGAAAAAATAAAATACAAAAGTATTTCCGAATTTATTGTTTGTTTCTTAAAGGAGTAATACCACAAATCAAATTCCTATAACGCCCGGATCATACAACTCTTTTGTTACTGACTGAAACCATTAAATAAAAATTTATAATATGTTATAGAATTGGTCTGAAAAAACCAAAATATTTCATTTTAGGCAGATTAAGATTAAGGTTTTGTATTAAAAGAGTAGCCCATTCAGGGCGTTATAGAAATTTGATTTGTGACAGTCCTCCTTTAATTACAGTAAATTAAACGGGTCAAAAAACTAAAAATAATTTAAATAAATAAAAAAAATCCTAAAATTCTTAAATCAATGCAAAATAAATCAAATAAGCTTGGAAAATTGTAGTACAAAGTTCTTTATATAAAACCAAATATTGCGGCAAAATGACTTGCGATGTGACACTAGATTTTGATTGGATTTTTCGCCAGGACTGAAATGACGCTCGCAGCGTTTTTTTTTCGGGACTGAAACGAAGCAACGTAGCAAGAACTAATTTATGAACGCAATTTCCGTCAGGACTGAACTGAAGCGGGACTGAAACAAAGCAGGACTGAAACGAAGCTCGCGGAAATTTTTTCCTGAGACTGAAATGAGGCGGACCCATTTCATTTTTTTGTTTCCGCTTCATGTTTTTTTCGCTCAGTACTTACTACTATTTAATACTTAATACTTACTCTACTACTATTTAATATTGATACTTACTCTACTACTATTTAATATTGGATAATTTTGCCCATAATCAAAATATCAGTTTGTAAATGTTTTTTCGTGAACATTCTTTGTAATTTTACCTACAATGTATAACTAAAAACAAAATTTACCCATGCAAAGAACAGCGATTGTTAAAAGCACGGCGCCGAACTGAGAGCCCAGAACCGGATTGTATTCCACCTTGCTGAAGTGCAGTAGAAAAGTGGTAGCCGCGAGAATGGTCATAAAGATGATGCCCACTATCTGCCCGATCATATGCGGAATAATCAATATGGAAGACCGGATTCCCACGCCGACCAGCAGGGACAAAATTAAGCAGAAGCCAACCACGGCGCTCATGAGCGCAAATGAGAACCCCACTGTCAACAGGGTGGGCTGCAATTTCAAGCTGAGGTAGTATTCAATGAACAGAGCCAGAACGGCGGCCATGAACGCGATTTCCACCAAAGACACGTAGACGGCGGCGTGGGTTGCGGAGCACAAGGAACAGCCACTTTTAGTGTGGCGGCCATCTTGTGGACACGGCGGTCGCGGTGGGAGAGGACCGAAGACGTGCGGTGGCGGAGGATAGAGGGCGGGAGGCGGGACGGGCGGGAGAGACAACGCTGATTGGCTACTCGTGCCCATGCCAGCCGTTTCCCTGGTTTAAATCTAAAAAAATGCTTTCGTTGAAAAAAGAAATAAATAAAAGCTGCCGTTTTAAGTTCATTAAAACAAATCTAAAAAAACACTTTGGTTCAAAGAAGAATAAAAGGTACAGTTTGAGGTTAGGAGTTTTAGTTCTATAAGTAGAGAAAAATAGCGGTGAAAATGATCGGATTAAAGGAAAGTTGTAGCGCTAAGTAAGAAAATCAAAATCGAAGAAATTAATTGGCTGTTAGTAATTGAATAATAATGATAGTAGTTTGTAGCAAGGAAGCGAAGGCAGTTTTAAATTTGGTTGATTCAGGCAAAACAAATTTTAAAGGGGGGTATGATAATAGATTTGTTTATACATTGATCGAATCACACAAGTGAGTTTTAGTTTGATGAAATGTCAATTGAAAAAATCATACTCAAGCAACTTTGACAAGCGCGAAATCGCCACTTTTTCAATTAGAAGGTTATATTTGTATGTTAAGAAACAACTATAAGTTTGAAAAAGTGGCGATTTCGCGCTTGTCAAAGATTGCTGTGAGTATGATTTTTTCAATTGACATTTCATCAAACTAAAAAAAATGCAACAGTGCTGTGTGATTAGATCAATGTATAAACAAATCATTATCATATCGTAGAAATTTTTATTTAGTGAGCAGCTGGCCAAACCAAATGCAAATTTCCTATAGTCCACATAATGTCCATCTCAGACTAGTCTACATCTTTTCTGTCTAAACATACGCCCGGGGAAAAATCGCCCTTTTTCCTGCTCTATTCTTAGAGCATTTTTCAATGCTAGTCTACCACTTTTTTTGGATTAAATAAAAAAAATAGCCTAATAAACTATAGTTTTACTGCGCAATGACATATGTTTATAATCATTCCGTTGCCGAGATAAAATAAAAATAATAATAATAAGAAGATGAATTTAAATTACAAAATTAACCCACGTTGTTTAATTATAGTTAGTGCGGTGCAGATGCGCTCCAGACAAAGTTTACCTACGTTCTCTAAATATAGTTGGCGCGATGCCGTGCGCCAATGATTGCAATTATAATTTTTAAAGTAATAATAATAATAATAATAATAAGATGATGAACATGAATAACAAAATTTACTCACGTTGTCTAAGTATAGTTGGCGCGGTGCCGTGGGTTAAATTGCAGTTGGCACCCCGCACCATCGATGATTACCGGCGCGTGGCGCTCCCGCGCCACCGACGCTTATTATTATTTTTTAATAAATAAAACTTTGAATTAATTTTGTCATCAGTAATGCAAGAATTAAAAAAAGTACTCTGTTGTTTTTGCCGTTTTCCGCGCGGTTGAAGCAGCTGGCGCTGGGAACTGGCGCCGTTTCTGCCACCAATTAAAACCGGTCTGCTATTTTTGTGCGGTTTTTATGAGGGGATGTTGGTTGTCTGCTCTGTACAATTCTTATTGTTGCCAAAAGGCTGTTATTGTGCGGTTGGGAGTTTTTATTTGTCTATTTTTCAATTTTTATTTTGATCAATAAATCGATAACAAGGACCTAAATGAAAAAAGTGCTTCCTAAGAAAGTTGCGTAATTCCTTCTTCTTTCTAATGAGCCCATGTTTATTTTTGATCAATCAGTAACGAATGAGGAATATCGTTTTTAAGAATGGAGCGTTGGAATAATAATAATAATAAGAAGAAGAAGAAGAAGAAGAAGAAGAAGAAGGTTCTGAATTTCAAAATTTACACACGTTCTCTAATTATGGTTGGCGCGGCGCCACGGGGCTAATCGCCCGTGGTGCTCCCGCGCCACCCATGATTTTAAATGAATAGATTGGTTATTATTGTCAATTGGGTGATATTTTTTGTGTAAGAGTGAATTTTACACTTATAATCAGCCATAATCTTTTTTTTATTTTCAACTTTTATAAGATGCAAAACTTTAATTTTAAAACTTGAAGATACACCAGCTAACTTATTGGTTTCTTAAGGCTGGTTCATACTTATGACAAAACGTCCTTTGAACAAAGTCCAAAAGACAATTTTAGAAAAGCTAAACGTCCTTTGGACAAGCCAAAACGTCCTCTGGACTTTTTCCTTTGGACGAAGTATGAATACAACTTAAAATTTGTCCTTTGGACAAAGTCCAAAGGACAAAAAGTATGAACACGTCCTTTGGATTTTGTTTAATTTTGTTTTGAACACGTTTTGTCATAAGTATAAAGCAGCCTTTAATTAAAAATTCACAATTAATTTTAAAATCGAACGCTAACGATAATGTACACTTTAATGAATTATTTTGACTAACTTTTCAGTCAATTCGGTTATCATTAAAAAATAGCTGCAGATTTTTTAAACAATCTATTTGTTAAAAGTGCTGTTTTTACGGCTCTACAGGCATATATATTATAAAACACTTCGAAATTTTATCTACGATCAATATCTGACAATCAATAATATTTAAAAACGTTGTTGGCACCATTTTAAGGTAATCGTGGATATAATATCGTTTACTCAGTACCAATATAATAAAAATTAAAATTGAAATCGGTCAACACTTTTCAAGAACAACAACATAAGGTGAGATTTAATTTGTCGATTTGAGATTAACCGACAGTCCTAACATTACGCGTAGGGTTTAAATTTCCTTTTTAGAGTGGGTCAATAGACCAGATAACGATTTTTAAATCTAATGCGATAACGTTTAATTTGTTGAAAACTACTCGGAATTAGCCCAAAAACTTTGAACATAAATAATTGTAAAACAAACGAGACCGTGGGTGTCAAAAACAAAATTGAGCAAGAACTCTAATCACCATTATTTATTGAAAGAATGCAATAAAAAACCTCCTC
This sequence comes from Microlaimidae sp. YZB2_3, assembly GCA_030248175.1. Taxonomy (NCBI): domain Eukaryota; kingdom Metazoa; phylum Nematoda; class Chromadorea; order Desmodorida; family Microlaimidae; species Microlaimidae sp. YZB2_3. The sequence continues at coordinate 92,449 of JASAMX010005147.1, read as the reverse complement.
GCAAAGTCATGGCCTCGCATATTTTTAGTAAAAACAGAAAAGGGTCGCGCTTGAAATACAACTGCACGTCTATTGTTTTTATGAGGATTTACTTTCAGAAAGTCGACGACGTCGGGAAATGGATAATTCTTTTCGACGTCGACATTTAAAACCTCACTTGAATTAAGTGAAAACTTCGGCAATTGATTAATCAGTTTGTATCTGCAACGAAGCAATATTTATGCCAGAAGAAATCGTACGGTCCGGTGTAAATTTAATTGCCACCTTAATGATTAATCGAGGATGGCCCGGAATCACGACACAATTGAGGCACTGAAACCTCATAATTTCCCAGAAATTGGAGCAGTGCGCTGAGTGTTTTAAAAGTTTAAAACCATTTCATTTCTGAACACGGAACAACAATAAGGCATTTTTATAAACAACAATAAGGCGCCAACGCCTAATATTGAAATTCCATGAAATAACAAAAGCCAAACTCAGCGTTAAATTGTGAAATTTTTTTATTGGATAGGAAATAAAATAGTCATTTAGCAGCAAAAATAGAGGTTTTTTTGTTCAATAACTTGAAATTTGTATGTTACTTTTATTAGAATCAAGAATTTATAACACAAGAGAATGTCCGACTGTACACTAAATTTTTGACCAAAATTTTGCGGGAAAAGTCGCACTTTTGAATTCGTGTGCGACTTTTCTCGCAAAAATCCGCCATTTTCTGCTAGTTTTTCCGCGCTGCGATTTTTAACACAGTGTTAGTTTTCTCGCAGTGGGGACTGCGACTTCTTTCGCACTCTAGGCTGCTTTATTCGCACTGCGATTATTTTCGCACTGCAAGTCTGGCCGCGCATAAAAAAAATACAGACACTGGTAGTCATTTTCAAAGGAGTAAAACACTTCGAAACTTGTTTTATTTAATTTTAAAACATTTAAAGTTACTTTATTTTATTAAAACTAAAAAGTTTTAACATCTTAAGGTAAAAAAAACGACTTTTACTCATTTAAACACAAAATTTTCGCTCTGCTTTGTTTTTATTTTTTTTTGTTGCGCGGCCAGACTCGCAGTGCGAAAATAATCGCAGTGCGAATAAAGCAGCATAGAGTGCGAAAGAAGTCGCAGTCCCCACTGCGAGAAAACTAACACTGTGTAAAAAATCGCAGCGCGGGAAAACTTGCAGAAAATGGCGGATTTTTGCGAGAAAAGTCGCACACAAATTTGAAAGTGCGACTTCTCTCCCAAAATTTTAGTCAAAAATTTAGTGTACAGTCGGACATTCTCTTGTGTTATATATTCTTGTTAGAATTAAATGAAAAACTAAAAGTTTTATTTTTGGAATTATCCCAACTTAGTTGTTTGACGGTTTCGGACTTTAAAAAAATTTCAAACTGTGTAGACACTGTTTTCATAATGGTTTTTGAGGATTTAAGGTCAATGGAGCCGAGGGAACTTTTAGTTGGAACTTGGATCCAAAAATAGGGAATTTGGAGCCAAGAGAGGAAAATGGAGTCGAAAGTAAAAATCGTTAAAACGGGTACGTGGTCTTTCGAGCCACAAGCAAAAAACTTAAAGCCATTAAAATTTTTTAGGAACTTGGAGACACCAGCAATGAGAACTTGGAGCCTTTAAGAAAAACATTTATTTGGGATTAGATTTAGCTTCGCTCGGGCTTAGGTAAACGTTTTAGCAATTTTTACTTTTGGCTCAAAGTTCCCCGCCTTCGGCTTCAAATTCTCTATTTTTGGCTCCAAGTTCAAGCTCTAAATTCTCAAGGCTCCATCGACCTTAAGTTGTTAAAACGTTTACCTAAGCTAAGCTAAACCTAAACTAAACCTAAGCCAATTTTTTTTAAAGGTTCCAAGTTCCCATTGCTCGTCTCTCGAAGTTCCCAAAAAATTTTTGATGGCTTCAAGTTCTCCCTGTTTGTGGCTCTAAAGACGCCGTCCCAAAAAAACTTAATTTTTAACCTTAACCGATTTAAGTTCGTTGGAACCTAAAGGCACTTAAAGCTGGAACTTGGAGCTTTGAGCTAAAAGTGAGGAAGTGGGAGTCAAAAGTCTAAAATGTCTTAACAAACAAACAAACAAACAAATTCATAACTTAGCCTAAGCAAAAGCTTAATCAAACCCCAAAAGGTTTTTTTTTTACTTTCGACTCCAAGTTCTGATTTTTTCGGCTCCAAGTTCCCAAAATTTTTAGACGGCTCTCAGTTTTCTAGTGATAGTTCCAAAGACAACGCATCTTCTAAATTATATGAAAAGTGATTAGGTTTGAACGATTTGAAATCTTAAGCTAATTTTAACGTAATTTTTATAAACAAATACAAAGAAATGTTCACTGCTAAAAAATTGAATAAAAAGATATTTTGATATTGTACTGGTCGATTTGTATGAAAATTCGGTAATATGTGTAAACATAAATTTTTAACCACAGACTAAAAAATGAAGTATAAATAAAAACTTCTTAAATGAAAACATAAAACTATAATATTAAATAATAAATCAAATTGCCACTACACATTTGTTTCGCAAAAACTTGACGCATTTGAAACAAAAAATTACAAAATTTATTGTTGTTTCGTTGTTCTAAAGAACAACGAAAGAAAAGATATAATGTAGTTCCATTAATTGGATTCATTTAGAAACTCCAATAAGGCATTAAAATAATTTATTGTCACGATTAACTCAAACGAAATTTCATTTCAACCGTTTTATGAAAATTTTCCGCCTGTCTTTGAAATAAAACGGAATGAGTTAATTTTCACACAAGGCGCGCAACCTGGATGAGTTGTAATAAGTTTTGCATGTATATTGAATATTTTAATTTTTAACATGTAATAAATTGAAATTATATAGTTTTACCTAATTTATAAAACAAATGCTTCTGTTTTTGAGTGATTCTATTTTGTTTTGAACTTTAAAAACCAAAGACCTATTCCCTTTCAAGAAATTTACGATTTTGGAAATAAGCACATGCAATACAATGTAATGTTAGTTTTGTCTGTCAAACAGAAACGCATCACATAATAAATTTTAAATATAGCTACACGTTTTTTAAACGGAGTTTTGAAAAATTAATTCTAAAAATCCGTAAAATTTCTTTATTTAAAAAAATAATAATCACTGTGAAAAAAATTTGTAATTATATTTTGGCCCTTAAAGGCTAACTTTTGTAATATTAAGGTAATTTTAAAAACCACACTATTGTCTTTTTAATTTTAACGAGGTGACATTTATAGATTTTTTGATTTTCTTCATTTTTTACTAATAATAATAAATAAAACTACAAAATACGAACAAAAATCCATAAAATACAATATTCTTAAAAGAAAATTGTGTGTTTTATTAAAATATGAAAAAAAATAAAATTGGTTTTTTAAAATTATTTTAATTTCATCTTTTATCTGTTTTGAGAGCAAGAAATTTGTAGAGTGTTTTATTATCATTGGTTTATTGTTTAATAAAAATTTTTTATGGATATTAAATAAATTAAGACAGCTACTTTCAATGTTTCAGTCTTTCAGTGCCCAAATCAAGGTTTGGCTAGCCAAACCTTGCTTTGGCCAAAACTTTTATTAAATTAATCTTATTTACTTTAAAATCTTATAAAAGTCTAGTTAAAGTACGCTAATTCTTTTAACCATACTTAACTCCATTGTTTAAATGGCGTGATAATGACGTTTTAACTTTGTTAAGCAAAAATTAGCATGGATTTAAAGCCATTTGAACGCTAATTTTATAAATAACTGCTGCGAAATTTTCAACTAAACGAAAATTTAATTTCAAAATTATCTGTTATTATCTACTCTTTACCTCCAGTGTAGATCCACTTTAATTACGTGAAAAAAAATTTACATAAAAAAGTTCTTTTTTTAAAAGATTTTTTTAATTGATCTTTTTATCAGAAATCCATTAGCACATCATAAGCCAATACCACAAGAAATCTTAGTAATGAAATGTATTATTTTGTATTCTAAAATTCTATTAGTTTTAGTGTATTTCTAGCTCGTTTTTTATTACTGTAGTATAAAATGTAAAATTTTTGTTCTTAACCTTCTTTAGTAGATTAAATCATTTTAATTGCCAGTGAAAAATTTAAAATTTTAAATTGAACATTAATATTTCTAAGCATAAAAATATACTGTTAAAAAAACAGTAGCAGTATATTGTTGATTTATGATTTAATATTTCAAACGGTAAATTGGTTACAATTTGGAAATCGGTCACCAAACTGAACAATGAAAATTTTGTCGAAAAAACGCCAATTTGTCTTTATAAGTCAAAATCGAATTCTATAGTTATGTTCAAAACTTTTCTGCGTATGATTGGAGTGCGTTGCTTAATAAAACTTCGGTTTTCAAATTTTCGCAAAATTCTTGTATTAAATGAAGTTTGGGCAGAAAAACGTTATAATCGTAATAACCTCCGCTTTGTTTACTGTTTTTCTGATGTGTCAAATACATTTATTAGCAACACACAGTGAATTTCATGATCTACTGGACAAAGTGAAGAGTTCGGAATTTTATCTGGATATTAAGACTGAAAATGATTTCATTTTGAATGCTTCAGAGCTGAAATTAACCAATCCAGTGCCCACACATCAACGTTTTTTGATGTCTTTCGAAGATGCTACAAGGTCAATTTAATGAAAAAATTAATTTTAAAGTAAAGAACAAAACAAAAAAATATTTAAAAAATCAGCGACACAGTAAAAACTAAATTTTGTACAAAAAATATGAGCTAACTTAAATGAACACATTTCAACTATCGAAAAATCAATTTACACAAAAGTTAAATTAACGTTTTTTTTAAACCGCTGTCCTAAATTAATTAAGATTAATTCCTTTAATAATATAATCTCACGATAAACTGTAACGTTTTTTTAATAACAAAACATTTTTTTAATAAACTGACCTGTGCTAGGGTTTTTCCATGGGAAGCAGTGGGTGCCTCCTATTTATCAAAAGAAAAATCAGGTTTTTATGATCTTGAACCAGACATATTTCTCAAAGCCCGACTGATTTGGTGGAAAATAATACCTGTCATTATTAACACGTTTTCACCCTATGTGGAAATCGAACCATCTAATGAAATTAATGAGAAATGTATCAAATATCTGGAAAACGATAAATCAAAAAAGTTGGATCAATCATTAAAAAATATAACCGATTATTGTGAAAAAGGCAGAATAGTACACCACGGAGCTTTCACAGGAAAACCTAGAATAAAACCTGTTCATATTGTTGATTTAACAATATTTGGTTTTGATTTGGACGTTTTAGGAACGTATTTTAACCTTTTATACGACTCTATTGGAGAGTTTTAATAGTTTTTAAAAAAACGAAAAATTTAAACCAGAGCAATATCTAATGTTTTTTATTTAATAATCCATTAGTAAGAGCTTCATAGACCTTTAACTCCACGGCATCGTAGATTTAGGACAACTATAACCTGAATGAAGGAACCCAAACAACAATGCGAATAGCCTATCTTCTTAATGGGTTGCCCACGACTCGCTCCCGCCGACTCGCTCCCGGCCCAACTCGCTCCCAGCCCAACTCGCTCCCAGCCCAACTCGCTCCCAGCCCAACTCGCTCCCAGCCCAACTCGCTCCCGGCCCGACACGCTCCCAGCCAAACTCGCTCCCAGCCCGACTCGCTCACAGCCCGACTCGCTCCCAGCCCAACTCGCTCCCAGCCCAACTCGCTCCCAGCCCTACTCGCTCCCAGCCCAACTCGCTCCCAGCCCGACTCGCTCCCAGCCCAACTCGCTCCCAGCCCAACTCGCTCCCGGCCCGACACGCTCCCAGCCAAACTCGCTCCCAGCCTGACTCGCTCCCAGCCCGACTCGCTCCCAGCCCAACCCCTCCCAGCCCATCTCGCTCCCAGCCCAACTCGCTCCCAGCCCGACTCGATCCCAGCCCGACTTGCTCCCACTCCCCAGCCCAACTCGCCCCACTCGCTCCCAGCCCGACTCGCTCCCGTTTAAAACTGTGAACGCATTTTTATAACAGAATATTAGTTTAGTAAAAAATGTGCATATGACACAAAATTGTATAACAAAAGGAAGATGGATTTTCCTAAGCCTAAGCCTAAGCCTAAGCCTAAGCCTAAGCCTCTAAGCCTCCTACTAGCCTACCTAAGCCTCTTTACTTACGATAAAGCATAATGTCTAATAATACACTGCATCACGCATAGCATCAAATCCATCTTCCTTTTGTTATATAATTTTGTGTCATATGTACATTTTTTACTAAACTAATATTCTGTTATAAAAATGCGTTTACAGTTTTAAACGGGAGCGAGTCGGGCTGGGAGCGAGTCGGGCTGGGAGCGAGTTGGGCTGGGAGCGAGTCGGGCTGGGAGCGAGTCGGGCTGGGAGCGAGTCGGGCTGGAGCGAGTTGGGCTGGGAGCGAGTCGGGCTGGGAGCGAGTTGGGCTGGGAGCGAGTCGGGCTGGGAGCGAATTGGGCTGGGAGCGAGTTGGGCTGGGAGCGAGTTGGGCCGGGAGCGAGTCGGCGGGAGCGAGTCGGGCCATACCGATTCTTAATATGTAGATTGTAAAAAGCGATTGTAAATTACAAATCGTTTTTCCCGCTTAAAAATTAGAAAGAGTAATGTGTTGTGCGTGAAATTATTTAGTGTTATGTTCTATTGATTCCAAAAACCATACAAATCTATATCCTGTTGGGCCAAACATAATTATAGAAGATTTTGTAATTTATATTGTTTTTCGTCTTTTTCTTTTTGTTTTTTATTAATTTTTTTAAACGCAACAATAAGTAAATAGTTATGTAGGAAAAATAATATGTAGTTATGCTGGTGGCAAAAATCAAACGTTAAGAAAGTATAGAAATGCCGATTTATTTTAAAAATTTATATGGAAAAACGCTCTAAATATAGAGCAGCAAAAAAGAATATTTCACCAGGAGTGTACATATGTTTAGCAGTTTTATTCTAAACCAAGACAAAAAAAAAAGAAAATGATAATTAAAAAAACCATGGCTACAAAAATCTTTGAAAATCAAGAAATTGTTAGTTTTTTTACATTTTAAGTTGCGTGGCGGTGGTACGTATGTTAGTGTTTAAATATTTAAAAAATTTTCGATTGGGACGATTGCAAAAATCGCCGAATTATGGATTATTTTTTATTGTCTTAAAAGCTAGCTTTAATGTTGCTAATATACATTTGTACATATAGTATTTTATTATGAATTATAGTTAGGTTAAAATGGGAACGAGACACGAGGGTACTGGACACGAGGGTACTGGACACGAAGGTACTGGGCTTAAAAAATTAAGTTCACCACAACCTGGCACCAAAATCGATTCATTATGCAAAGGGGACACGAGAGTACTAGACACGAGGGTACTGACGAGCAAAAAACATAACCTTCCCGCATAAAACAAAATAAACTTATTGCATAACAATAGTTTATTATAGTTAAATATCATTTAGTTGTTTGACTGATTTATAAAAGAGGATTATAAAAATAAAATTATTGAGAAGACATAAAACAAAAATAATAATTTTATAACATTAAAACATTTTCGTTCAATTTGTATACATTTTCGTGAATTTTTTTATATAATAACTAGCTATAAAAATCTTGAGAATATATGAGACAACTTGAAAGATAATAACCATTAAGGTTGCTGTTATGCTTTGATTGTGCTGTCAAAACATTTTTGTGGTTATTTTTCGTGGTGTGTTGAAAAAAAAGAATTCTTAAAAATGCCTTAACGGAAAAAATAACTGCAGAAATAATTGCAAATAAACATTTTAGTAAAATATTTTCCGAAAAACAATTGCTTGCCTTTTTAACAGTAAATCATTCGGTATTTTTAAAAAGCACACTATTATTGAAATATTATGACAAAGTTTAGCTTAATTTTTGGGTTTTGCTTAGACTTAGAAAACTAAAGTTTACCGTGCAATGGATTTTGAAGACTCCCAAAGACCCGTTGTTGGATTATTTAACTCATGACTTTATACTTTGATTTAAATGTATAAAATATCATACATGAAAAATCTAACAATTGTATGTTTTTGGGTTTTAAAAGTACATTTTGTTTGCCTTGTTTTAAATGATCAACATGTGTTCAAGTAAATTCCTAAAGCTAGAGTGTACTAAAAAAGGAAAGAAGTTATTTTTTACATTTTTACTGCTAAAATCTATTTTTGCAGGAGTTATTATTTTTAAAGATTTTATCAAAAAAACTTATTTATTTTAATCAAGAGTCGATGAAAGGAGTTTAAATATAAAAAGGACAGCAAAAAATTGAAACTCGCTTCGTATTTTCGTACGAATATATGATTTAGAAAAAAAACAAACAGTAATTAAATACATAACTTCTTGGCGTTCTCATTCCACTCATGGTTGTTTAATAGTAATTCTTTAGTTTTTTCAAAGGCAGGGTTTCGAAGCTTCAGAGACTCGGAGATAGCTTCAAACATTATCATTGTGTTTATTAAAAAACCCATGGTATAAATTTTGTGTAAAATAACCTTTGAAAATTTCATGTTTTAGTATGATGTTTTTTAAACAATTTACGTAGTTTTTTGATTATTAAATTGTATTATATTTAAGCAAGAAAAAATGTTATTCATAATTAAAAACGAAACGATTTATGTAACGTTTAATGGTTTAATTGTCTTCACGTTCAAACGATTAAAATTTAGTTCGGCTTATTCAGTTTAAAAAATTTACATATTTGTGGCAAACGTATTTTTTCTTTGCTCAGTACCCTCGTGTCTGGTACCCTCGTGTCTAGTACCCTCGTGTCCAGTACCCTTGTGTCCAGTACCCTTGTGTTCAGTACCCCCGTGTCCTAGAATCGTTAAAATACGTTCAGAGGTTAGACTTTATGAATTAAACACTGTAGTTGATGCCTTTATTATTATGGAAAATGAGTTTACAAGCAAAGGGCATAAAAAACCGCTTTTGTTGCGTCAAAATTTAAAAAGATTCAGCAAATTTCAAAATAAATTAATACCTTTAGTTTTACGGTGCATTTAATAGAATCAATTTATAATTATTTTCAAAACATTTCATCACCGAAACTACAAAAACTTGAAAAAACAATAAACTGACAACTATTCAATTGGAATAAACCTACAATAAAAGTGATAGGACCCCTCCCTGAGCACACCCTGCCGTATTATGAAAGTTTTTGGCCAGTCTCTTTAAGTTATCTGCACCATTCTGAATCTGCGCATAGTGTCAGTTCACGTGGATCGGTAATTCCACCTTTTGCGCAATTAGTTATCTTGTTATTACATTTAATTTTGCAATACCAAATGCCCCTTTAAACATCTAAATATGCTTAAAGCAAGCTCTTAATGTTGGAAATTCTTTTTAAATGCGGTGAAATAAGCAATGAAGAACTGACTCAATTGATTTAATTGCTTGATACGCATGTTAATTTTTTATTAAAATGGGTACTGTTTTAATACCCCATCTCTAATGAATCGGTCAACTAACCGCTCACAAGTTTTAAACACAAATAAAAATAATTTAAGTAGTTTATGTCCCTTAACGAAGTAAAACATTGGGTTGCATGTTTAGGAATGAAGAAATATCATGCCATTCTCCATGGTTTTAGTATATAGACCAAAGTTATGCATGCTTTAAAAACTTTGCACAGCATTAGACATATGGTTTAATCTTTTTTCCAGCAGGGTAGCTGACTTAATTTCAGCCACCTTTTTTTGGGTAAATTTTTTCTGGCTTTTCTAGTCGAGCCAGAATTTGGTCTAAAAATCAAATGACAGCTATTTTTGTTATTCTAGTGCAAAATTTAAAATTTTTGTTACACTTAAAAATCAATGGAGGTTTAAAGTTTTTTTTAATAGTGGGCGAAGTTAAGGCGCGCGCCATTAACTTCGGCCACCTAGAAACACTGGTTATAACTATTGCTAACGAACGATACATATTCTCAAAAATTGCAAATTTATCCTTAGGTATTGTTTTTGGTACATATAACTTAATTTTTTCCCGGTTGTAAACACTTTTATAGCTATTAGCAAGACTTTAAATATATATGTCCGAACATTAAGAAACAAGTTTTAATAACACATGTTTTTTGTTAAATTTTTTTTGTGTGAAAGAGTATTTCAACATAAAATGACTTTTGTTACAGCCAGCCAACTTAAAGAAAGCCTAGGGCCTATTTCAGTAAAGATTTCTGCAATTGTAAATTAGTAAACGCATTTCAATTCTTCTAATTTTATTAATTAAAAAATACGTACGTAACTGTGGAATTTACGGAATTTACAGACAAGATTTTTTTAAATTCCAAACGCAATTTTATTAATATACTTTTTAATTAAAAATACAAAAAAAATATGCGTTTATTAATTTACAGCTGTAAATTAATTAAAAGCAATTTTTATGAAATAGGCCTCTGGTAAAAATTGTATTCCACTCTATTGAGTTTTTTATATTTTTAACCTAAAAATAACAAAAAAACAAAATCCGCCTTGATTTCGGCCACCTTTTAGGTTTTAGGTTGCAAATCGTGTTAGTTATATAGGTTCTTTCTTGTGAATTTTTTGGCCGAAATTAACGGAATCATAAAATGCGCATTTAGTTAAACACATTGCAAAGTAATTTGAAAGAAAATATCAAAACATGAAAATTAGCATTTTTGAGCCTTAAATAGAAGTTATTTTAAGGTTATGTGGTGTTTTGATCTAAATTTGATGCAGTTTAAACACAAAACAAAAATCCAGAAAATCACAAAAATTTACTTTTTGTATAAAAAATTTGGTAATGCATAATAACACAAATAAAAAACTTTTGCAAAAACAGTTTATTCAACATTCATCCAGTTATTTTTGTGCTAGTTTTTTTGTGTTTTAAAAATAAGCCAACTTTCTAACACCATGAATTGGTGTCCGAAATTAAGTTAGATACCCTAATGCTAAGAGAATGTCATCTGTCCCAGCAACTTTATATGGTGAAAAACTAAGACTAGCCCAGTTCAATGTGGCTTCAGGGTTTTTGTCGAGTGTATGATCTATTGATTGTAGTTGTGCAATGTTTGTGCAAGATTCGTTTTAACAATTTTTGATTTTAAAAATTAAAAAGCACATCTAAACACAAAAGATCAGCGTTATTTCTGCTGGATGCTTAATTCTTATGCGTACACTGCGGCTGGTCTTTTTTTTTTTGATGAACCTTAACAGAAAAAGAACCGTTATTATATTTCATATGTCATAATAATAAAAAAAAATTTAATATACTTAAGAAGTATTGTAATTAATAGTTTCAGAATAAAATCAAAATTATCAAATTTTAAGGCTTACCGTAAGAAAAAACCCAAAGCTGTTGTTTGCTCTAACGTTAAAGCCAATATTTTTACAGTATTTACGAAAGATAAATTAATTTCTATTTATATTGTATTAAACGCACCTATAACGTAAAGCGGTTCAGGAAATAGAAGAGATCGTGAAAAAATGTAAAATGGGATATAAGGGAGACGAATGTTTGTTTGTTGGGAAGGACAAACTTCCAGCGAAAAAAATTACTGCAGGAATTTATAAAACTTAATGAAAATGAGAATTTTAAAAAACTGAATTTTGATAATAATGTTGTACTTCTTTCTGGAGATTTGGATGAACTTCCTTCTGCTGATAGACTAAGGGTGAATTGCGACCAGGAATGGGGAATTCGGAGTCGAAAATTTGAACATCAAAAAACATCAGCCTAAATCAACGAATATCTTATCTTTGGCTGTAGCCTGTAATTTCCAATTTCCACGCTTCAATATCTATTGCTTTTCTGAAGCTCTATATTTACGGCTCCAAAACCCTGTACCGTTTTCAATTTCAGTTTCAGTTTACAACGAAATTTTAGTTTCGACAATACTTTTGTAGTTTCTGATGATTACTAATACATAAAAATCTTACATTTTAAAATAAAGTGATTTATCTATAGACTTAACAGATTTTTGATATTTTGATCTTTAATTGTTCGGAACTTATGTTTATTAGTTTAGAATTTCATTTATTTTTATTATTTATTAGCAAAAATATATAATTCTATATATAATATATTTTTTGAAAAGCAATAAACCACAAAGCGTACAAATATTCCGCTTGTTCACTTATTATTAGTATTTCGAAAGAATTAAAATATTTTAAAAACGGAAAGATTTCTATTGTGTTTGTTGACAACAAAAATCAAACAAAAAACATTAGTTTTAGCCTTGCAATTTAAACCTGTAATTTAACCTTAGATTCTCAACCACAGATTATCCTAAATTTTAATATACGATCTTTTATTTAATCGAGGTAATCGCAATCCCAGAAAGATCTTTTCTTTATTGCCTCACACTTTCCTTTCGAAACATATAAACGCATTTAAGAACTTACATGAAGCAGAGGCATTTTTTTGAATCTGAAAATCGGGGTCCATTCCTGTTCTAGTGCTTCAGCTGGGGACGGAATCTCGGCCGCAGCGGCACTCCTTCGCTCCCTGGGATTGTTTTTGATCCGTCTGGAATGCAAACCGCCGATTCGATCCTGCGGCGGGATGTATGGAACGGCTTTGGAGGCTTTCCGCCGCACTATCACTCTTTGCCTCTGCTCTAATCTTAAAAAAAGTTTAGAACCATTTCGCTTTAAACTACTATACATTGTAACGGTTAGCCATGCTCACACGTTGGAAAATTTTTTTATGGGGTAGCATCTATGCACGGTCTGGAAATGCCCTCCCCCCGCCAAAAAATAAAAAAGTACCCTAAAATTATGACGCCATTTTGGACCTATGATGACACCATCACCGCGAATTTTTTGCAGTTTTTAGCCTATTTCAATGTATTTTAAGCCATTTTAGATCTATTTTTACCTTATTTTCGCTTTTTTGTCCCTTTTTTCCCTTTTCCCTTCTTTTTTCTCCTTTTTTTCTTCTTTCCCGCCTGCTTGCCCCTCCAATAAAAACCCGGGGGGGGGGGCAGTGCACAAGTCTGTATGTTATAAACAAAAACACAATCCTAATTTTGTCTTTAAATCCAAACACTATAATTTTAAAAATTGCATTTGCAGAAAAAACAATACGATAACAACAATGACAAATGCGTTCTTGGAATTTTATTTTACACCTAAATTAGCGAAGGGAAAGGGGGCGGGTGGAGGGGAAGGGGATGATGACCTCTTAAATTTTTAGAAAAATCGATCTGTAATAGCCGGGGAGGCCTTAAACCTGATTTTTGGGCATTGAAAAAAACCCAACTTGACTTGTTTGCCGACTTGTTTGATTCTGTCGGCCGAACAGTATGAGCGAGCCTAACAAGCAACAATAAAATCTGAAAAAAAAACAACATTTTTTTAAGGGAGGAGGGTCGGAGGGAGTGAGAAGGGGTATATCAATATCTGAATTTTCCAATTTAATTAAAAGGGTGTCTCTCAACATTATCCTTTGCAATAATACTCCTATATAATTTTTTATAGCGGAGGGGGGGTATCGACAGGTCAAAATCGTCTGTTATGCTGACGACACCACAGTCCACTCCACTGGAAACAAGATAGCCGAAATGGAAACAAATCTCACCAATTATCTCAACACTCTAAATCAATACCTGAATCTCAACCATCTCAAACTATCAACACAAAAATCAACAGTAACACTTTTTTCTCTTTCTTCACAAGAATACAACTACCACCCAAAAGTGACCATACAAAACCAACTTTTACCGCTCAACAAAAACACCAAATCCTAGGTGTCACTTTTGATCCAAAACTAACCTTCAACAACCATATCACCACCATGAACGACAAAGCATCTAGGCGCAATATCATCCTCAAAGCCGGAGCTGGGACCAGCTGGGAAACACAAAAATAAACAATAATAGCCTCATACAAAGCTATAGGGTGACCCATCCTCAACTATGGAACGCCAATATGGTCACCATGCCTCTCTAAATCTCATTATCAGAAACTCCAATCAACACAAAACTCAGCTCTCGAATAGCAAGTGACAACCACAAAATGGCCTCATTAGATCATCTCCATCAAGAAACTAAAGTACTACCAATCGAAAACCACACATCTCTCCTCGCAACACAATTTCTCGCCAAGACTCTGCAACAAACTCACCCATCCAACAAAATCACAGCGAACAAATTTAGGCCAAGAGAAGAGAAATGAAACACACCCTTAAATCAAAATATGATCCGATAGCAGAAAGTTTCTTCAATGATGAAGTTTGCCAGTTTCCAGGGTTTCTATCAACCTTGGGTAGATCCGTCCGGCACGCCTCTCGCCTTGCTCACCCCCTCTTTCCACTCCCGGAGGAGCTCAGCAACCGCTACGGGGTTTGCCCAAAGGTCCTCTGGTCCCAGTGTCGTATTGATGCATGTGCATGTAAAAAGGTGTTGTGTTGCAGACCTGTGCACGGTCTGAAAATGCCCCCCCGTTTTATTGGAGGATTTGCCCCCCCCGTTTTATTGCCCCCCCCCCCCGCCAAAAAATTAAAAAGTACCCTAAAAATATTTAGCCATTTTTGACCTATGATGACGCCATCATCGCGAATTTTTTGCAGTTTTTAGCCTATTTCAATGTATTTTAAGCCATTTTAGACCTATTTTTACCTTATTTCCGCTTTTTTTGTCCCTTTTTTCCATTTTCCCTTCTTTTTTTCTCTTTTTTTCTCCTTTTTTTCTCTTTTTTTTTCTTTCCCCCCTGCTTGCCCCCCCCGTTTTATTGCCCCCTCCCCGTTTCAAAAAAGCCCCCCCCCCCCCCCCGTTTTGAATTGCCCCCGTTTTAACCCCGGGGGGGGGGGGCAGTGCACAGGTCTGTGTGTTGTGTGTGTTTGTGTTTTGCATAGCGGTGATTTGCAGTTTGGTGATGTGTGTTGTGTTGGATTGATTTTGTGTAGGTAGGAGTAGAGGAAAGGAGATTTCCCTGCCCTGAGTTGGGCGAGGGTTCTCCTGACCCCGTGAGGAAGATTTTCTTCCTCGTTGCTTATTGCTGGTGCTTTTGTTTGAAGTATTGGGTTTATTGGAGTGTTATTTATGTGGTTTGTGACTGTGTTTGTGTGGATTTGTTGTTTTAGTGCTTTGTAAGTTTTGTTGTGTATGTCTGTAGGTATGTTTGTTGTGTAGTTGTTGTTGTGAAATATTGTTTGCTTTTTGAGCCTGCTGGGTGCAGGTTGTTGTGTTAAATAATTAAGTGGGTTGTTTGTGTACATGGCCTCCAATTTTGCTTGTTTTGCGTGGAGTTGGATGTGTGTTGCTATTGGGAGGACTTTAGCCTCTGTGTGTATGATGTGTGTGTTTGTGTCTGTGGTGTGCCCTGTTGCGACCCTGAGAGCTGTGTTTTGTATTGTTTGTAGTTTGCTGATTTGTGTGTGTGATGTAGTGGGGCCCCAGACTGTGCTGGCATACTCGATTATTGGTCGAGTGATTGCCTTGTATGTGTGTATGAGTGTTTCTTTTGGTTTACCCCACGTTGTTGCTGTGAGTGCGTTTATGATTTTGAGTGTTTTGCGTGCTTTGCTGTGTGTGTTTGCGATGTGTGTGTTGAATGTAAGCTTGGGGTCGAATGTGAGCCCCAAGATTTTTGGGTTTTTGGTTGTAATGAGTGTTGTGTTGTTTATTTGTAGTGATAATTGTGTGTTGTACTCTGCAGGGTCTGGTGTGAATAGTGTGGATGTTGTTTTGCTTGCATTTAATGTTAGTTGGTTGTTGTCTGTCCATGCTTGTATTGCGTGTAGGTATGGTTGTATTTGTTGTTGAGCTATGTGGTGGTTTGGGTGTGATGCATATATTGTGATGTCGTCTGCATATGTTATGATGTGTACGTTTGGTGGTGGTGTTGGTATGTCTGCGGTGTAGATGTTGAATAATGTGGGTGATAGACAGGATCCTTGTGGGACTCCTGTTTTGATGAGTTTTTGTTTTGATTTGTAGTTGTTGTATGTGGTGTATGCTTTGCGGCCTTTGATGTAGTTGTTTATGATTTTGAGTGTTTTGCGTGCTTTGCTGTGTGTGTTTGCGATGTGTGTGTTGAATGTAAGCTTGGGGTCGAATGTGAGCCCCAAGATTTTTGGGTTTTTGGTTGTAATGAGTGTTGTGTTGTTTATTTGTAGTGATAATTGTGTGTTGTACTCTGCAGGGTCTGGTGTGAATAGTGTGGATGTTGTTTTGCTTGCATTTAATGTTAGTTGGTTGTTGTCTGTCCATGCTTGTATTGCGTGTAGGTATGGTTGTATTTGTTGTTGAGCTATGTGGTGGTTTGGGTGTGATGCATATATTGTGATGTCGTCTGCATATGTTATGATGTGTACGTTTGGTGGTGGTGTTGGTATGTCTGCGGTGTAGATGTTGAATAATGTGGGTGATAGACAGGATCCTTGTGGGACTCCTGTTTTGATGAGTTTTTGTTTTGATTTGTAGTTGTTGTATGTGGTGTATGCTTTGCGGCCTTTGATGTAGTTGTTTATGAATTTTGTGATTGTTGTTGGTACTTGTGTTTGTGCGAGTTTGTGTATGAGTGTGTGGTGATTGACAGTGTCGAAAGCTTTGGACATGTCCAGAGCTACGACAACTGTGCGGTGTGGTGGTTTTGGTTTGTTAAAACCTGCTGCTATGTGAGTGTAAAGTGTTTGTAATGCTGTGTAAGTGGAGTATTGTTTTTTGAAGCCGTGTTGGTGTGTAATGTTTGGAATGTTGCTTGTGATGTATGGATGTATGATTTTTTCGCAAGTTTTTGCGAGTGCGGATATGAGTGAGATTTTTTCTATAAAGAAAAAAAAAAGTTTCTTCAACCAAACTCTCGTCGAAAAACCTATCCAGACTAACATTCACACCTATTTTGTAAAAAAATCTCTATCTCAACTCCAAACCTAATCCTCTACTAAAAAGCAAACCCCATGAAATACAACAAAGTGAACAACACCTTCCAAGAAAATCAAGAACACTCCTGTCACAACCAAGATCCGGATTTTGTCATCATCTAAATTTATACAAATCAAGAATAAACCCTCTAATTAAAAATGAATGCCCAAAACGCAACCAGAAACCTCATGATGTCCATCACCTTTTCAACTGCACCAAAAATCCTACCACATTAAAAATAGAAGACCTATGGGGGGGGGGGGGGGGGGGGGGTGGGGGGGGGGGGGGGGGGTGTTTTTTGGGGTGTTTTGGGTTTTGGCTTCAACCTGTTTTTGCTTGTCCTGGGGGGGGGGGGTGGGGGGGGGGGGGGGTTTGTGTTTTGTGTTTGGGTTGGTTTTGGGCGCCGCAAAGGCAGCAGCATTTCTGGAGGAAATCACCTGAGGGAAAACTGGCTATGCTAACTAACTAACAGATTTAAGATATTTAGAGAGGGGTTATAATTTCCAATTTTTAAGGTGGGACGTTTTGACAGATTTCAGATATTTAGGGAGGGGTTACAAGTCCCAAGTAATATAATAATTGATTTTTACCTTAAGGCTGCCGCTGCTGTTAGTCCCGTTTCAGCTTTGTTGCGCAGCTGATTGAGAATGATCCTGCTCACTATTAAAGCTTGCATCAGTACCATTCCTAATGCATGAGCGGATACCACCAGCGCTGCTGAGTAGTCAGCGGCAGCAAACAAATTTTGTATTATGTTAAACCAGAAACCACGTCTTTCAATCTGAAAATCTATAACGGATGTGAAAATTAAAACCTAAAAAATAAAATATAAGATCGCCTGATATTAAAATAACTCATATCCACATTAAGCAATTAAAAATAAAACAAACTAAAATACAATATGTATTCTAAGCCATTTTAATAATTTTATAATTTTCAAAAGGCACTTAAAAATTTTAAGCAAATAAAAAACCCGTTTTTTTTATTTTTCCGGATTTTTTAAACTTTTAATTTTACCTTAATTTCATGGTCCTTAAAGTCCGGGATTTCACAATAAAAAACGATATAATTTTCCAATCAGCTACACTCTTAAAAAACAAAGTTCCTGAATATCATAGATAAATAATGGTAGAGAGAACAAACAGCGTTGGTTCCACCCATTGACCCATAGTTGGGCAACCTGATTTCGGGAGGGTATACCCGAAATTTTTTTGAGGTATGTGCCATAGATGAACACGGTCAAAAAGCTAGGGGGGGGGGGGGTGTTTACCACGAGTAAATGAAATTTCAAAATCTAGGAGGGGGGTCCTAGGGGGGGTCGAATCCCCCTAGCTTTCTAGGGGGGGTTGACCCGGGGTGGAAGATTTCAAAACCTAGAGGGGGTCAGCGGTCAGGTGGGGTCCGATTTCCGAAATAAAATATTTTTAAACTATTAAATATTTAATAATAGTTTTTTATAAGATCAAAAATATATAATATAACGAAAAATGTGCAACTCCTATATAAAAAAAGTACAGAAAAGGTGGCCTTTATAATGAGCCTCTCCATTTAAATGACACTGTCCACTATAATGGCATAGTAGCCATTTTAATTCGGCGAGTTAAAATGGAGAGGAAGCTATTATAATAGCCATTTATTGACTTAATTTCACTTCATATATACTCACAAGTCTAATACTGTCCGGGCCGCACGAGTTTTCCCGTGTTGGTTTAATACTGTCCAACACGCAGAAACTGGTGCGGCCCGGACAGTATTAGACTTGTGAGTATATATGAAGTGAAATTAAGTCAATAAATGGCTATTATAATAGCTTCCTCTCCATTTTAACTCGCCAAATTAAAATAGCTACTATGCCATTATAGTGGAGAGTGTCATTTAAATGGAGAGGCTCATTATAAAGGCCACCTTTTCTGTACTTTTTTTATATAGGAGTTGCACATTTTTCGGTATATTATATATTTTTGATAAGATAATACTACATTTTATTGAATAAAAAGCAATATTTAGGTATAAAAAGGGTGTAAAAACATGAATTTGTGTTAAAAATTCACGTTTTTGCAATAAAATTTAGTATAAAAAAGTACTTACTAAATTTTCCCGAGAGGGGATGGGGGGGGGGGTCAGATTTCAAAATCTAGAGGGGGGTCAGGGGTAAAAATTTTGAAAATTTGGGGGGAGGGGGGCCCCCTGGATTTTTTTTCTAGGGGGGGTCTCCGAAATTTCGAGGCTAGGGGGGGTGGACCCCACCCTACCCCCCCGGGTCATCTATGGGTATATCCCAAATTAAATACCACATTTTTGTACTGGGACCATAAGTGGGCAGGGGGGGGGGGTTGGGGGGTTATACCCCACCAAAATTTGGGGGTCACAGTCCTAAAAACGCTAAAAATGAAGTATTTGAGGTATACCACAAAAATTTTTTTGGGACACCCCCCTAAATTTTGGGGGCCGGGTATACCCCCCAAAATCCGGGAGGCTTACCACTTATGACTGGGACCCCCTAAAATTTAAGAGGGAAGGGAGGTGTTACTGTGTTAGCAGTTTTCAGAATTTTACAGGGAGCGGTATATAACCCCCCTGTCCACGGTACGGTTCACCCCTAGACGAAACTTAGCTACTTTCTCCTTAAAATAATGCCAGGGCCTCTTTCCTTTTTAAATTTTGTTTACCCTGACGTCCTTGTAGAATTTTCATCTGACCTTTCCCCTCTTCAGAAAATGTTAAGTACAATTTTTAATCCAAATTTTCCTCGAAGAACCTGAATATTTAGCAAAAATCTGTTATTTTTTATAGTTTTTATATTTTTAATAAAACAATTTATTATTTAAAAACTATAATGGCTAAAAAATGTTTTGATTGTAAAAGGACATCAAAGCGCTCAAAAATTTCAAACTGTTTTATCTCAGATCGACGCCTCCTTGAAAACCAGAAGAGGTCAAAGCTTAAAATTCCATAAAGACCCTCTTTTAGATTTTTGAATGGCATATCGACGGGTTGACCCTCCTAGCTCCGGTCACCGTTATTAATGCTGAGCTGGATATATAATTTTAATCTTGTTCGATTTTTACAAGAAGTTTTGCAGGCAAAGTTTGATTTTTATGATCTTGTTTCCATGCAAAATTTCGTTAATGCTTTCAAGATTTTATTTCTAGCAAAACAAAATAGACAATTTTAGTAGAAAAATGTAGTTTATATGCAACCCAGTTGAGTTACATAAAGTTACACAAGACATTACACACAAACAAACAAAATATCACAAAGAAAACCTGGCTGGTTTACTAGAAAAAATGACTAAAGGCTTTTTATATAAAGCTCTTTTCCTAGTCATTCTCCGATAAATATTCAAAACGAGCAAAATATTTTTTAAACTGATGCATCGACTTAGCATTAACTTGATTTTTACTCAAAAAGTTCCATTTTTTGCAACTCGGTTAAACAAGCTGTATTTTCTACAATTGACCCTGCAATGTTCTACTTTTATCTTTTTGGAATGGCCCCTAGTTTTATTAATGTTCAAAGAAAAGTTTTTTTATAGTCTAAATTTACTAAATTTTTATTATTTTAAATGTTTCAATCATGTCTGTTTTTTTTGTTTTTCTAAAGTTTCAAGATTAAGTTTGCCTAGTCTATAATCAAACACGTCATCTTTTAAATTACAAAATTTAAAAACTCTTTTAGTATAAGCTCGTTGAACTTTTTCTAAAATAAATTTATATTTAATCATATAACGGGTTCCAATGTTTTATTGTACACTGGAATAAATCTTACGGAAAAAAATAGGGGAAAGTTTATTTTGCGAAACCGGATTTACCACCTCTTTTTAGAAAAAAAAAATTATAAAAAAAAGTCCCATTTTCTCCGCGTTTCCAAAAATTTTCAAGCCAATATTTTCCCGTCAAACTGGGCCGAAAGAAATTCCAAGTACTATTTTTTTATCCTCCCAAATTTTTAACAAAACAAAAAAACACGAATTTCGCATTATCCTGTATTAAAAAACTAATTAAAATGATTTAAAAGAGTTTTTAATTGCACAAACTTAAGGTCAAAATGAATGTTTTTAACAATAAAAAACTTAAAATTGCAATAAAAAGGGCGTTTTGACCTAAAATTAGCGTTTTACCTATTTTTCCTTCAAAATTGAAAAACGATATGAGTAAAATGCACTCCACAAAAAAAAATAGCGATATGGGTAAAATGGGTTTCTCCGATTTTAACTCCCCCTTCCGGACAATCTTGCCCATGTATGGTGCTATCCTACGATAATCCATACACAAACAAAAAAATTTAAACAAAGTTTAAATAATATGTGTCAATTTAGTTTAACTGGTAACATTGCTCATAAATAACATATATTTCAGACCTGCGCACTGTCCCCCTGGTTTTATTGGGAGGAGCAATTCCAAAACGGGGGGGGGGCAACTTTTTTGAAACAGGGGGGGGGGGGGCAATAAAACGCGAGGGGGGCAAGCAGGGGAGAAAGAAAAAAAGAGAAAAAAAAGGAGAAAAAAAGAAAGAAAAAGGGAAAAAAGGAACAGAAACAGCGAAAATAAGGTAAAAATAGGTCTAAAATGGCTTAAAATGCATTGAAATAGGCTGAAAACTGCAAAAATTTCGCGATGATGGCGTCATAATAGGAATGAAAAAGAAGGAAAAAGGGAAAAAAGGGACAAAAACAGCGAAAATAAGGTAAAAATAGGTTTAAAATGGCTTAAAATGCATTGAAATAGGCTGAAAACTGCAAAAATTTCACGATGATGGCGTCATAATAGGTAAAAAATGGCGTCATAATTTTTGGGCACTTTTTCATTTTTCCGCGGGGGGAGGGGGCTATAAAACGGGAGGGGGGCAAATCCTTCAATAGAGCGGGGGCATTTTCAGACCGTGCACAGATCTGTATATTTTGTTGACTTTAGGATTTTTTCCAAATAAAATTTAATTTTTTTAATTTTAAAAATGTGCCATATGTGAAGATGTGCTTTTGTGTTTTAACGCTTACGTGTTTTAATGATATGTTTATCCCAAATAGTGCTTAAAAATTCGCGCAAGTGTAATACTAATAACAAAATATTTAATAAAATACCGGTACCAAAAAATGTGTCTTTTTTGTGAAAAGTGGTACGACTTATGTTATTTTAATGATATTTTCAAAAGAAGTATTAAGAATAGCCTTCTGTTTAATGGTATATTCAAAATTAAAGTTTGGAAATCACAACAAAAATTGAGATATTATAAAAATAATATAAACAGATAATTGAGGTATTTGTCACCAATAAAAACCAATCATTTATGAATAAGCAAAGTTATGTAGAGTAAAATTTATTATAAAAGTACACAAGACTTATAACTTAAGAACAACTTATTTATAACAAATTCACAGAAGAAGACTGAGAACAATTTTATTTAGGCAACCGAAGTGTATAAAAAAAGATGAAGTGACATGCCGATAAAAATATTGTGTTAGTGACATACCGATAAAAAATATTGTGTATGTAAAAAATCGTTATGTAATTTAAGCTCCTGCTTTAGCAAGCAGGAGCTTAAAGCAGGAGCTTATTAAAGCCAAAGTAATTAACATGTATAGCTTAAGCCTGGTTCACACTGAGGTGGCACTGTCTCTGCGAGGTGGTATTGTTACCGCTATTGTGTCCAACGTTCAAAATAGGACGTGTTTACACTGAGCCACCTCTGTTGTGTAGTTTAATTCACAAGTCCACCTGTTGCAACTCTTTCAATAAAAAAAACGCGTGGGAACGCGCGCATTGTTAAAAAAATTAATGATTAATATTACGGTTTTATATAAACGCTTGCATAGCATAAAAAACCAATGAAAAATATTGCAGTTTTAACAAAAAAAAATTGTGTGAAAACATGTGCTTTCCTAAAAAAATGGAAAAGATATTGTGGTCTTCTTGCTAAACCTAATATTTGAAAGAAAAAAAAAATAATATTTTTTATAAAAAAATTCTTAGAAAAATAAATTTTTGGCAGTCCCCCGTTTTATTGGAGGATTTGCCCCTCGTTTTATTGCCCCCCGCCAAAAAATGAAAAAGTACCCTAAAATTATGACGCCATTTTTGACCTATGATGACGCCATCATCGCAATTTTTTGCAGTTTTTAGCCTATTTCAATGTATTTTAAGCCTTTTTAGACCTATTTTTACCTTATTTTCGCTTTTTTTGTCCCTTTTTTCTCTTTTCCCTTCTTTTTTCTCTTTTTTTTCTTTCCCCTCTGCTTGCCCCCCCCCGTTTGAAAAAAATTGCCCCCCCGTTTAAACCCCCGGGGGGCAGCGCACAGGTCTGCACGTATATAGTATGGAAAAGTGGTGCCTGAATATGAGTTTGCAATTTTTATGCAATAAAAAAAATTTGCAAATTTTTCTGCTGCGCAGTTTCTAATATAATTTAATGCGCGGCCTTGGGTTAAAATAGTACTTATGACGGACGGGGTTATTAAACAATCTAAAAACAAAATTGTTTATGTTTAATTAAAAATAAAATTTCTACATTTGTTTCTCTAACCGCAATACTTTTCAGAATTAAAATTTTTAACAATTATGTTGCCATTGCGTCCCCAGCAGTGGCAATGCAACCCCAGTGTGAACCTAGCGGTGGCAATGCCGCACCCTCAGAGTGAACCGGGTTTTAGTTTAGACAGAACTCTACTTTACACGATATTACTTTTTTTACAAAAGATTTCCTTCTTTATATAAGCGTTTGGATCGTGGAAACCGAACAACTGTTTTAACCTTTGTCACCATGAAAGCTAATCGTAAAAAACATGTTTATTATTTTCGGTCAGACTTTAAAATAAACTTGGATTAGTACAGGAATATACATGAAACACATACATATACATTGCATTAAATTAAAATAAAATACACATGAAAATATAGCAGAAATACATTGGAAATCAGCGCGTAAAGTAACAAAAAGGTTACACCAGTGAAATGTAGACAACGTTTAAAAAGTGCAAGAAAATTGAAAAGGAGCTAAATAAAAGAAGAAAAAAATTTTTATCAAAATTAATAAAAATGTAGGACCTTTAAAAAATTCATAAAAAATTTTTTATGTGAAGTAATAAAAAAGGTAAAACAGTAATAAAATTATAAAACTTTTAAAAAATAAAAAAAAACAGCGAAAAGAAGCAAAATATAATGGTAAATAAAATAGAAAAACATAGAGACATAAGATTTTGTAATAATAACCATGGTGCAACTGCAATTTTTTTGGTTTTAATATTTTGCTATAAATTAATTTGGGCAAGATAAGACTATAATTAACAAACCACTTCGGTTACAATAGTTTTATTACAATTTTTTTACATATTTTATGTTGACGTCACATTTCAAACAATGTTCAAAAACAACTGATGTCATTATGCACACTGTTCTGTTCTATCAAAAATTCCCTTGCAATCATAGGTGGGCGGGGGGGGGGGTTGGGTGTTATACATCTTTTTTCTTCCCAAAAAATCCTGATTACTGCCGACACCCCCTCTAAAATTTTGGAGTACCTCAGACACTCCCCTAAAATGTAGGAGTTCCAGTACTAAAAACGCTAAAAATGGGGCATTTGAGGTATACCCCAAAAATTTTTTTGGGACACCCCCCAAATTTTGGGGGTCAGGTATACCCCAACCCCCCATAGGTGGGCAGCCTCCTGGATTTCGGGGGGGGGGGAGGTGTCCCAAAAATTTTTTTTGGGGTATACCTCAAAACCCCATTTTAGCATTTTTAGTACTGGGACCCCAAAAATTTTAAGGGGGTGTCCGGGTTACCCCCAAATTTGGGGGGGTGTCGGCTATAGTCGAGATTTTTGGGGGTATAACCCCCCAATCCACCCCCTGCCCACCTATGCCCCCCCACAAAAAAAATCCGGGAGGCTGTCCACCTATGCTTGCAATGTAATTATGTAATAATCTAAATTTATTTTATAGCCTGAGCGAGGATGGTACCAAAAATTTTCATAAAGATAAGGGTTTTCCTTTTGTTGTTAAAATCATAATCTTTTGATTTTTCTTCCCAGAGCACATCTTTTTTATAATTTAACAAAAAATATTAAATAATAACGACATTTTCCGTTTTAAAGCTTACATAATATTTCTTATGGTGTTCAGATTTTTCGTTTAAAGCCATAACTATAGCCCATAATGCAATAGGAGCCTGTGTCTGGACAAGTGCCCTTTTTGCCTGAAAACACTGCTGCACAGGTCGCATTCGTAGGGGGACTCCCCGGTGTGGATTTTTTCGTGGCGTTTCAAGTCGCTTTTCTTAATGAAGGCGGTGGCGCAAATGTCACAGGAAAAGGGTTTCTCACCAGTGTGAATCATTTTGTGCCGGCCCAGGTCGGAGCTTTTGAGAAAGGACTTAAAGCAAACATCACAGATGTACGGTTTTTCTTTGGTGTGAATGAGAGTGTGTTCCGTTAGACGTGAGAGAGAATCGAACTCCTTACCGCACGGGTCACAGAAGAAGCTTCGGGCCAATATGTCATTTTCAGACTCACTTGGATGGTTAATGTTAATCACCTTTTCAACAACGGCATCAAAAGACGCCTTGAGCATTTCACTTCTGTCCAATTGTTCTTGCTCAAGAGTTTTTATTTTGGCAAAATCGCTCGCTGTTTCTGTAATATTATGACCGGCTATATTGTTTGTGACTAATCCGCTATCCCCAGCAGTGACTAACAATGCACTTGATTTTAAATGTGCCTTGCTTTATATATTTCGCCTTAGGTTCAAAATCTTTTTGACCAAATATTCACAAAAACAAAAATACATTACAAGCACAATATAATAGGGATTATAAAAAACGCAACATGATAATAAGCTTAAGACTTAACGCATAAGCAAAAATGTCTCAAATTTTAAAAAAAGTTTTTTGTTTTTAAAAATACAGTTACTAAAGACAGTTTAATAGATAAGAAATACTCTATATAAAATAATGTGTCTTCCTTCTGTTTTTTTCAAAGCACTATGGTACATCACGCCCTTGGAATGTTTGAAATCATTTTGAGAACGGTTAAAAAAAGGTTTTAATTTTTTTAGTGAGACCTGATTTAACCGCCTTTTGGGGCATTAGCATTATTTGGACTTGTGTTCTGTGCTTGATTTTTCTGGATTGATGGTTTATTTTTAAACAACATAACCACAGCATTGTAAATGGTTGTTCCAGGTTGCATACAATGTTACCCAGACCAGTCTTTTCTGGCTTCATAGTGTTTTATACAAAAAACTTTTTTCGACACAGCGCTCATTGGTGCCATATGGCTGCTAATTAGCGGTTAGGATATTTGCTCGTATTTCCTGTGGAAAAATAGTAAATTTTATAAAAAGGTAAGAAGTTATAATTTAAACCAAAAAAATAACCACAAGAGAATGTGTATTACTGAGTGAAGTTACTTAATATGTAATTCAAGGAAAAATTGTCACACAAATACCCAATGCGTTACTTAGAAAAAAATTGGTCGTTTTTCACATAAACAGAGGTTTAACTAAGGGCAATAGAGCATATACGAGAATAAAATTCAGGTGAGGCGGCAATATAGCATCTACGTGCAAAAAATCAGCTCAAAATATTTACCACAGAAAAAAATTTTTGGGGGACCCCAAAAAAACAAAACACAAAAGTCAAAAAAGTTAAGCAAATTAAGCTTATTAGTATGAAATTCATATATGTTTTGTAAAAGTTTTTAGGTTTTTAGTATCAGAAAAATATGTGTAATATTATAGTCATGTAAAATCTTTGGATTTTTAATTGGCTAAAGGTCTATTTAAGGTTTTGTTGATTTTTGATGACGCCATCAACAACAGTTAACCGCGCAGTGACTTAACCCATTTAATATAAGGGAAAGAGAGCTCCGCGTTCTTCCCTGATAAATTAAGTTACTTAATTTGGAATACAAATTAAAATTTGTTAAGGGCTAAAGTTGGTTAACTATTGTATATGAACTTTGTAAAAAGGTGTAATTAAAAAACTTCTGCGTCCTTATTTCTTTTTTTAAACGTTATAACTGCACAATTTTGATTGGTCCGCTCATGTCTGCATTCTGATTTTTGCCGCCATCCAGATATAATTTAAACATAATAATACTATTTTAAAATTTTTAGTTTTAGTTTAGTTAAAGTTTAAGTTTATCATGGGTGGCGCGGGAGCGCCACGGGGCGATTTAAAGAATGTGGATAAATTAGAGAACGTGGGTGGCGCCGCGCCAACCATAATTAGAGAACGTGGGTAAATTTTGAGATTCATGTTCATCTCCTTCTTATTTTTATTATTATTCTAACGCTCAATTCTTAAAATCGATATTCCTCCTTTGTTACTGATTGATCAAAAATAAACATGAGCTCACTATAAAGAAGAAGTACGCAACTTTCTCAAGAGCCACTTTTTTATTTAGGTCCTTGTTATCGATTTATTGATCAAAATAATAAATTGAAAAATAGACAAATAAAAACTCCCAACCGTACAATCACAGCCTTTTTGCGACAATAAGGATTGTACAGAGCAGACAAGGAACAGCCCCTCATGAGATACAGCACAAAAAAAGCAGACCGGTTTTAATTGGTGGCAGGAACAGCACCAGTTCCCAGCGCCATCTGCTTCAACCGCGCGGAAAAGGGCAAAAACAACAGAGTAGTTTTTTTAATTCTTAGGTTAGGGTAGTGCATTTAATTTCGGCACTTTCCCAATTGGGCATTTTTGATTTTGGACTAAATTTCTAATTCTGGAAGGAATACAACGTTTGATAGCTTAAATGAGAGCTAATTATATGTAGAGACTGTCGTGAGCTTTTTATTTGTTATGTTATGATATTTTCATGTGAAATTATGTGATTTATAAAAAATAAAAATTGTTACTCGTTTTTAGAACATTTCATGATTACGCAATAAATTGGTTTAAAAATTAAACTGTCCTGGTAAAATTTAATCTATTTTTCGAATTTTTAGTCCCCGTGGTTCTACGTTGCGTCTGTGGTGAGCAATCGTTATAAAATAAAATAGTGTAATTTCAGCTCTCATATGCTGTAGGTAAAAATGGATTGAATTAAATGGTCAGGTTTTAAATTGTAGTTGTAAATAGTTAAAAGACAACATTGAAATGTGTAGCGGTCATAGCACTGCGCTTTAACTCGATTAAGAGGGTTCTTTTAAAAAGTGCCGAAATTCAATGCACTTTTTTCCCAAATTTTGCTCATTTTGATACCATTTGGCATTTTAGCTGTAACTTTTTGCCAGTTACACGTTGAACAAAAAGTAGAAGCTTATATTAAAGACAATTGTATGAATATATTGATAGGCTTTTAAATTGCTAAAAATGATGATTTTTTTACTGAGAAACAGTCAATTGTTTGTAAAGTGCCAAAATTAAATGCACATATTTAATTTCCGTAATTTTCCATTTTTTTAAAAATTGATTTAATTAAATAAAAAAATACTTTTGTACAATAAAACTTTTGTAACGCAACGCAGTATCGTGAAGGCTTCAAAATGAGCTATCAAACATGAAAATCGGGCCATGCAGTATAAAGTTACGTCAGTAAAACAAAAAAGTGCCCAAATCAAATGCGCTACCCTACTGATGACAAAATTAATTCAAAGTGTGGCGGATAGCCTTGAGCAGTTTAGGGTAAATCAAATTAACAACATTAATTCATTCTTAAGTGGTCACTACACTCGCGTTCAAACACGTTTTCATTTCAATTTAAACATTTTTAAAATATATTAATGTACGCGCTGTAATCAAATTACAGTAGCCCACGCCTGCTACCGCGCAAGTCAAAACAATCGCTTATAGCAGCATGTGCGCTCCACGCGGTGCGTGGGCCCAGTGGGTTCCGTAATTATTGTTTTGCGCTTTATTCTTCGTGACCAGTCGTTTAGCACCTGAATTCGAACCCCTTTGTTGGCAGTCCCGGCATAGGTATTTATATTTTTACCTTTATTATATTCAACGATTTTCCCTTGAGATGCCAACCGCTATAGTTGGTCTCGGCCAACTTAGGTAAGGACTGTTTGTTAAGTGGGGAATTCACAGTGGCTGTCTGTGGATTCTCCTTTGAGATTAAGGCGACAATTACAAAGTGCATTGGTGGAGTGGCCACGAATTGGTATAGGTATTTTATAAAGAACTTTGCACATGGCATAACCTACCAACTTAATTGGTAGTCATTTTGCTTAAGTTAGGAGGTTACATAAACCCTCGGTGGTGTGTCGTCAAGGACACCCACCGCTTTCGTAAAAAATATCGTTTTATTTTTCAATCGGGTTAATTTCTAAAAATCAAGTATTTAAAACATAATTCAAATGAAAGCCTCTAACTAAATTAAAAATATTAAAAATTTAATTGTTTTTCTAAACTTTAAATTGTGTTCTCTAAAAGCTTTAAATTGTGTTCTCTAAAAACGGCAAAAACATAGCCTTAACGCTTTTTAAATGTTCCTAAAATTTAGCCTTAGCTCGCTCAGTCAACCAATAATTGCTCAAACTGTGCTATAAACCAACACTGTTCTTTTGCCAACGCAGCATCTAATCCACAAAACACGTAAACTAGGCACTCACTGCGTTCAAACAAACTAAGCTTAAAGCTACAACCAATCATTCAGCGCAATATCCCACACGACACATTGGAACCACGGAACTCAAACCTTCTTCCAGTCCCTCACTTTCCCCTTAATGAAACGTTAAAAATTGCTCTAGTAATTTTAATGTTTTGTTGAAAACTAAACCCCACGACAAGATTCACCCCTGTATTTATGCTGTTCTTTTCCCAGTTCAGTAGCTTCATATTTTCCAAGCACACCGTGGCTGAGGTCTTGAAGTAACTTTTTGAAGGACTTGAGCAAAGCTCGGGTCTCGTATCGCTGTTCATTTTTGACCCCGTTACTTCAAGGTTTCAGTTAATAAATTACTTCACTGAAGCTACCGAGCCCAACGAACTAATCGTGAATTACAACAATTTGCTGCAACTTTTTGTAGAAGTCTGACACCATCAGACTTCTCAAATTAAGCTTTCAAAATTGTACTGGTATTTTTAATGTTTCATACCAGTCCCTTACCCATCGCTAGTTAAGCCAACGCTAACCTTTATTTCTCTTCCAATAACCGGCTGAGCCGAATTAAAAGAAAAGTACAGCATAGAGCCTTATAATAAGTGCGATAAGTAATCCGTGTGTACCGGGCCGCAAGATCATCAATTTACCGGCTTGACCCTTGTGCGCCCGCTACAAAAGTTTTATTTACAAAATAATAATGTATCAGGGGCGCCAGAGCGCCACGCGGCGGTTTAGCCCCACAGCACCCACAGCACCATATGGAGCAAACTATAATAAGAGTACGTTGGGAAAATTTTAAGCAATTTATGTTCATCTTCTTTTATTTATTATTATAATTCTAACGCCTATTATCTTAAAATCAATATTCTTTCTTCATTCACGTGGCGATATAACCCTGGGGTACCACACCAATTATAATCAAAGAATCTATATAAAATTTGTAATTTATGTTCCTCATTTTCTTCTAATTTTTATATTCGAAAAAATAATTGCAGTTATTGGTGATGCAGGAGCGCCCACTGCGATTCAGCCCCACGGCACCACGACAACTATAACTAGAGCACCTGGTAAATTTTGTAATTCATGTTCATCATTTTTTTTCTTATTATTATTTATTTTCTAATTTTTTTATTCTAAAAAATAATTGCAATCATCAGTGGCGCAGGGCGCCCACTGCGATTAAGCCCCACGGCACACCGACAACTATAACTAGAGCACCTGATAAATTTTGCAATTCATGTTTATCATCTTTTTCTTCATATTATTATTTATATTTCAAAAAATATAATTGCAATTATCGGTGGTGCGGGGGTGCCACACTGCAATTTAACCCATGACACCGCGCCAACTATACTTAGAGAATGTGAGTAAATTATGTAAATCATGTTCATCATCTTCTTCTTATTATTATTTTTACTTTAAAATTATAATTGCAATCATTGGCGCACAGCATCGCGCCAACTATATTTAGAGAACGTAGGTAAACTTTGTCTGTAGCGCCATTGCACCGCACTAACTATAATTAAACAACGTGGGTAAATTTTGTAATTTAAATTCATCTTCTTCTTCTTATTATTTTTTATTTAAAAAGTATATCACAGCAACGGAATGATCATAAACATATGTCATTGCGCAGCTAAAACTATATTAGGCTATTTTTTAATTTAATTCAAAAAAAGTGGTAGACTAGCCTTGAAAAATGCTCTAAGAATAGAGCAGGAAAAAGGGGCGATTTTCCCCAGGTGTATGTTTAGACAAAAAAGATGTGGACTAGTCTGAGATGGACATTATGTGGAATATAATAACTTTGCATTTGGTTTGGGCAGCTGCTCACTAAATAAAATTTTCTAAAATATGATAATGATTTGTTTATAAATTGATCTAATCACATGGCACTGTTGCATTTTTTTATTTTGATGAAATTTCAATTGAAAAAATCATACTCACAGCAATCTTTGACAAGCGCGAAATCGCCACTTTTTCAAATTCATAGTTGTTTTTTACACATACAATGATAACCTTCTAATTTAAAAAGTGGCGATTTCGCGCTTGTCAAAGATTGCTGTGAGTATGATTTTTTCAAATGAAATTTCATCAAACTAAAAAATGCTACAGTGCTGTCTGATTAGATCAATTTATAAACAAATCATTATCATATGGTAGAAATTTTATTTAGTGAGCAGCTGCCCAAACCAAATTGAAAGTTCCTATAGACCACATAATGTCCATCTCAGACTAGTCCACATCTTTTCTGTCTAAACAAACGCCCGGGGAAAAATCGCCCCTTTTTCCTGCTCTATTCTTAGAAAATTTTTCAAGGCTAGTTTGGTACTGCAATAACCCAACATTATAAAATTGACATACGCGGACGCATGTAATCAATCTCCCAGATTTTAGTTTGTCAGGGTATTTAAAGAGACTTTTATCGATACAGTTAAAGCAAATCAACTGGCCTATAGATATCCCTCCACTATTTTAAACTAAAATAACCCACAACAGCCATGGAAATCAAACTGACGCCTTTACAATCCCTCCGCCATCAAAAGCTTGCCAAACTCAAAAAAAGGAATCAACAGTTAATGGGCCAAGGTAGTATAAAAGAAACCATCTTCAACACTGAAAGTTGGTTGGTTGATCTCCTATACCGGGTTATAACCCCCTCTTTCTCAGTCCATTCTTATTCATTTTCCCAAAAGTTGAAGTCGTTCCTCATGCGTTCCACTCCTTGTCCACCTCAAATTGATATATATATATATATATATATATATAAATTGTTATTTTAAATATAAATTGTTTTAAAAAATAAAAGTATTGTTTAGTCATTTAGTAACACACTTCTCACCAACCCTCACTTGCTAACAATCACACATACTGTCAGTGTTATTCCCTTACCTTCTTGGTAACCTTCCTTTGTTTTTATACCCCCTCCAATTCTAGATTTTCTTTGCTCTGGTTACTTTGTCCCACTGCTGAACAGGGCCGGTTCTTTTTTGGGTGAAATTTTACCTATTCTATGCAAAAATTGTCGCTTCATTTTTTTTCTTTATTTTTGCCAGCCAGCTTTTTAGCTAAAGACATGTTTTCCAACTTGTATGTTGATGCCAATCAATTATAAATTTCTTACAACAGTTTAAGTTGTACGCTTCTGCTTGTTTTTCCCATATAGTCATTCTATTACTCAACACCCTGGAGGTTCTAAAACCAACTCCCCCTGAATTTCCTGATATTGAAATCCCTACAAGATTAGCAGCAATTAACTTAGCGTAATCCCAAATCCTAAATTTTTACTCAAACTCTGTACCTTCCAGCCTAAATTTAGTGAACCAAAATGACTAAAAATCAAATATGGACGCTGAGATAAATGCAATAATTGACGCATTTACCCAGGGTTTTTCCAATAATCGTCTTAATATCCCTTTTTTTTTTGAGGGAATGGAATGGACCAAACTCCCCTGGGGGATTGGCTAGTTTTGTAAAGTTATGAGGCAACTCACAAAAATTGGGACAATGCCAAAAAGGCTTTCAACCAGGACAGCTACCTTAAATACTCCGCTTTCCGTTAAAAAGTTTATAGTGAAGCACCTGCTGCAACACAGCAAGATTTCACTGTCCTACAAAACTTACTTGCGTGTGAATTAGGAAAAGGGGCTCGGTCCACAAAAGCCATGGGAGAATTCCACGTTTTACAACAAAACACTTTTGAAACTGTCATCAATTTTTTCCAATGCGATAAAGAAGTCTTGCCCATCTCACCCTTCCTGAAAAAGAAATCCCCCTTATCCTTGCTGGTGTCTTTTTTGCGCAGTCTTAAGTCCCAATACAGGAAAGAAGTTTTAAAGTATTACAACTCTGATAAAAGCATAGATGATTACACCATATAGCAATTAAGTTAGAAAACGCCAAAGTAGCTGAAACTACTCTTTAACAATCCCAAAATCCCTTGCCCCAACAAGATGACTTTTGCAAAATTGTGTGTCATCAGTATTAACTGAAAATTCTTCAGAATTAAACCTCTTGACCTCATCATCTTTCAAACCTCAAAAGCAACAATAATAATAATCAATCCCAAATTATTTGTTTATATTGCGGCATAAAAGGGCATGCTATATGCCAGTGTAGATTTCGACAAAAAGAAATAACTCAAAATTTTTCACCCAAAGTTAATCAGTTCTCAAACACCCCAATCAGCAACTCCTCCACAGAATATCCTAAAAATTCATACCAAAGTCAAGCTATGCGTCACTTTGGAAACCAAAATCAAAACATACACAAATTTAGAATCACCCCAACTTTGCCAGAATCGTCTATATTTTAACAAAAATTAAAATTCACGACCAAATCTTTTGAAACAACCAAATTCCAACCAAACCGATTGCCAAGCAATAAAAGATAGTTCTAAAATAGATACTAATATATTAAACCCAGGACCAAATAAACGATAGTTCTAAAATAGATACCCAATTATTGCTTTGTAACAAAAGTATAAACTTACCAAATATTGTAGCTCCAAATAAGTTTTCCCCTGGCGATTTAGATGTCCTGGTATTGGATATTGATGATAACGACAGTTTGTTTTCACCACTGCCTTCACCACAATATACCAAAACAACGTGATCACTATTAAATATTTATTCTAAGTGGCAAACTTTTTGTAAAATTTCAAGGACGCCATATAGCTCTGCGGCATATTCCTGATTTACACCATATCAATGAATTTTGTGACACAATTGCCTGCTGGTTGTGCATAGGGTGTGCAGTTAATAACTCCCTTTTCCGCCGGTATAGTATCATTTAATACACCAAAAGGGCGCACATATTTCCACCATGCTCCTTCAGTAGAAATTGGCCATCAGATTCTACAGGAAACTTTGGACCCAGAACAGAATAATTGCCTTCCATCATCCAAGAATTTAGTAGAAAGTGATAGACGGTGAACGGTGAACTTTCCAGAACACCTAAATAACAATCCTCCTTCTCACTGCTTATGTCTCTGCAGATTGACGGGGAACTTCCCAGAACACTTGAAAGATAATCCTCATCCCACCGCTTATGTCTCTACAGATTTATGGTAAACTTCCCAGACCACCTGAAAGACAATCCTCCACCCACCGCGTTTCCTAAATTTCTCTCAAAATAACAGAGTTTAAGTATGGTATCACAAACAACCCAAAAAAATACTTACAACTGCTTTCAAGAGTTTTCTAACCAATGGCAGACATTTAATTTTACTATCTACACTCTAAATCCTAAAGCCTTCATTCCAACTAATCCACCATCGCCTAACACTTTTTTAATCCTAAAACTTTTTGTTATTTTGGTACTGTGTTTTTAGTGGCCCTCAACTGATATTATTTGTTATTACAAAAATAGTTTTTGTTTTATATTGGACTCTTAGGATTGTCTTTAAGGTAGAACACTACAGTTCCAAAAATTTCTTTGATTTTTCCAAAAACAATCACTCGGGGGTTTTTGGGGGTCCTGATTACAAATCCAAACTTCGTTTTTTGATTTGACCCCCGAGGGGACGCTAGGGGGGGTTGCGACCTCCCACAGGGGGGACACTCTGACTCTACCCCGGTATTACTTCAAAACCACCTCAAAGCACGTAGTTGGGGTTGAATACAGTATTGAAAAGTGTACATTTTTTAATTAAAAAGTTAAAATTAAAAAAAACATTTTTTGGTGTTAAAAATAACTCCCAGGGGGATTCGAACCTAGACCTCCTGTATGTTGAGTCCTACGCTCTAACCTCTTGGCTACTGCTCCGTCTGGGTATCTTTGTTAAAAAGTACTTTTAAACAAACGTTTCAAAATGTAGTTTCCGGACGTCAAATCAAATTCATCCATTGCAAAATTATGGAAATTTGTTTACGAATCGATTATTTTAAACTATATATAAAAATGGAGAACTCAACGAGTTAGAAACATTGGCGTTGTTTATTTAAAAATCGTAAAGAGATCTACTGAAAAATTAGGCTCCCAAGTTAATAAAGTTTTCTCAAAAAACTCTTTAAAATGTCGGGTTTTCTTGGGTTATTTCTATACGATTTTACTGAAAACAACAGGAAAGTTTTATCTACTTGTCTTCTAATTACTACAAAAAATTTTTCAAATCAACACGCACAAAAAAATTTTATATGTCATTTTGTGAAAAAAACCTGCGATTCATCGGAATCCCCTTTGTGGACCATTCCCACAGCTTATTTTTAATTTTTATGTTTCATCAAAATATAAAAAATAATGTTCAGGACATGAGGATTAATACAGTATGTAGTTTATAAAAATTGGTTACAGCTGTAATGAATAGCGACTGTACAAAGTTTGTGCGGTTTTTTCTGTAGTGTTCTACCTTAAATGACCACAATGTTTATTCAACCACCAAAATGGTGTAGCCATTTTTAATTCTAAAACTGTCAATGTTACAAAAAAAACCTACTTTTGGTTTTCAAAATAACTTATCATTAAAAATGAAATGTAAAACCTCAACCAGTATTGCTCAACCAATTCCCATTTACCCACGTTTAAAACATGTTCATACTACCCCGAAAGTAACAAAGGTATTGCTTTAGTGATTCTTGTGGGTAGAAAAATAAATGTCCTTTTTGATACAGGTTCAAATAATTCCATTATTGACCATAAACTATTTTTTGAACTTTTCCCTGGCAAAAAAATTATTCCAAATCCTTAACAGTCATCTTCAATGTCTCGAGATTTTCTGCTCTTACTTGGAACCTGTGCTATACCTATAAAAATTACTGCTAAAACGTACGTCTACCTCATTAAAATTATGCAAAATTCCCCTTTCAATTTACTTATTGAGACTGACCTAATGCACAAAATTGGAATTGTAACTTTCTCCTTTCATAATGGTAAAATTTTTTTAAGTGACCTAAAAAACACACCCATAGGACATTTAAAAATGCCCAAAGTAAAATTAACAAGCCAATTCCCACACCTCGCACCATTTATCAAATAATTTTGACTGAAACTGCTGTAATAACACCTTGTTTTCAAATTTTAATTCAAAGTCATTTTCTAGACCACGCCCACGAGCATTCTGACTATATTTTTGAACCAACCAGATTTAGGGTCAATGGAGCCTAGGTAACTTCGAGCTGGAACTTGGAGCCAAAAATAGAGACGTGGAGCCGTAAATTGGAAACTTGGAGCCAAAAATAAAAATCGCTAAAACGTGTACCTAAGCCTAAGCGAAACCTAAATTTAATCCCAAACCAATTTTTTCTGAAACGCTCCAAGTTCCTATTGCTCATGGCTCAAGTTCCCAAAAATTTTCCATGGCCCCAAGTTCCCTGCTTGTGGATCTAAAGACCCCGTTCCATCAAGCAGTCCATCTCACATTAAAAAAGGTTTATTTTTGGCTAAGGCTTTTGTCCACCACATTAATAATCTTATTTATGTTAGAATTATGAACCCCACTTCTTAACCCATAACGCTTTACCAAGACACTTCTCTTGGTGATGCCTTTCCAACCTTTGATCCAGACATTATTGCCGCATTAGACAACATTAATCGTACTGAAAACTGAAACTTACAAATTGAATTAAAATTACCTTCCCAAGAGGTTTGTATTTCACCTGATCTAAGTCACTCTGAACTAATGAAACTAAAAAAAGCTATCAGACCAGTATCAAGACATTTTTTCTAAAAGCCTTAAGATATTGGCAGAAACAATATACTTAAGTATAAAATAGATACCCAAGGTCACAAACCCATTAAAGGCCACACATACCGTACACCCCTTTCACAAAAAGCTTAAGTTGAAAAACAAATTAATGAAATGTTAAACGCAGGTATCATCCGCCCTTCCACTTCTCCTTGGTCCTGTCCCATGGTTTTAGTTCAAAAAACAGATAACACTTACTGTTTTTGTGTAGTTTACAAAGCCCTTAATAATATTACAAAAAAGACCTCCACCCTCTTCCCCTACAAGAACATATTTTTAATAGCCTAAAAATGCAAAATTTTTTTAACCCTTGACTTTATTTCTGAATACTGGCGGGTGGAAGTGGATGAAGCGGATAAGGAGAAAACCGCTTTCACTTGCCACTATGAATTTAACGTTCTCCCCTTCAGAATCACCACTGATCCTAGCGTTTTTCAACGTTTATTGGTTTTTACCTCTCAGGACTTAAAGGAATTTGCTGCCTTGTATACGTTGATGATATCCTAGTCCTTAGCCCCAATTTCGAACAGACATGACTGACCTCTCATTAGTTTTTAACCGCCTTTGTGAATATAAGCTTAGATTAAAACCTAAGAAGTGCGATTTTGTTAAACCCCAAATACATTTTCTTGGACATATAATACGCCGAAACGCCATTTCTGTAGACCCAGAAAAAACTAACTTCATTAGTAAGATCTCATACCAACTAATCTTAAACAACTTCGCTGTTTTTTTGGAATGTGCACATACTATAGAAAAATAGTTTTGATTTTTTCCACTATCACTGCCCCCTTTCGTAAGCTTTTAACTAAAAATAACCGCTGGAATTGGACTAAAGAATGTGATAAAGCGTTTTCCACCCTAAAACAAAAGTTACTTTCCTCCCCAGTTTTAGGACACATTGACTCCAAGATACCTTTTGATATAACTACTGATGCCTTGAATTCTGTGTTAGGATGTGTTATAACCCAACCTATCCTTAATAAACCAAACCAAAACACTATTGGCTACTGCAGCCGTGCTCTCACTAAAATAATTTATAGTACCACTGAGAGAGAGGCCTTAGCAATTATGTGGGCGCTGGAAAAAACCGCCTCATTGTTTATGACCATGAAATACAAATAAAAAATGACCACGCCCCACTAACTTGGCTTTTAACTTCGAAATCTTCATCAACTTCCAAATCTTCATCAAGTAGATTAGTCTGTTGGTGCCCACAACATTTAGAATTAAATAAAACAAACATAATATATTTACTGGGAAAAGAAAATGTTGTAGCGGTTGCGCTTTTTTGAATCCCACAAAAGTCAAGATATACCTAATAATTCCGCCCTTTCTTCTAAATACGATTATGTAAATGCTATTTATACACCCCTACCGCAAAATTTTGCTGCAGCCTGAGTTGTAGGAGAACGATTATGGAGTTTCCCTAATTTACACCTACCTTCAAAACAAAACCTTACCAAAAACTGGAACTCAGACTGCTAAGCTTAAAGCACTTGCCCAAAAATATTTTTTGAGAAACAGATTCCTTTTTTGTATTCCCCCTTTAACTAGTAGGCTCATCCTTGAATTCCCAGATCAAATTGTGGTCCCTAAATCTCAAAGAACAGCCATAATTGAATCCTTTCATTATGATTGTTCTGCGGGATACTTGGGCCAGCAAAAGACCTTAGATAAAATCTGCCAGCTTTTTACTTGCAAAATATGGAAAATGATAAAAATGATATTTTCAATAACTGCCGAATTTGTTAGGTACACAAAGGTAACCAAATAGCTAATATTAAAGCACCTCTAAAATCCATAGAAACTGGAGCTCTTTATTCCACTGTAGCCATAGATGCCAATGGGCCCCTCATCTAACACTAAGCGGCAATTGTTTTATCCTTGTAATGACTGACTTATGTGCTAAATACCCCAAAGCCATTCCTGTTCCCAACATAAAGGCCTTGACAGTAGCGAAAGTTTTAATTTCTGAAATATTTGTCAACATTGTGTTTCCAATCAACTCCTTTTTGACTGAGGAACCAACTTTTTATCCCAAATTGTTTTAGAAATTTGCAAAATTTTTCAAATCTTAAAAGTTAATACTACCCCTTACCATCCCCAAACTAATGGTCAGTTTGAACGTTTAATTAAAACACTTATAGCAATAATTTCTAATTATGTGAATATGGAACAAAACAATTGGACAAATTTATTCATTATGCTCTTTGGGCTTATCACATAAGCAAACACTGCTCCACCGTTGAAACTCTTTTTTATATACTTTATGGTCGAGATCCCCAAACACATTTAGATGCAAACTCTCACCAGATTAGAAACCTTAACATTGATTATGAACATGACCAAGGTAAACATGTGCAGTATTTACTTTCTACAGCATATCAGTTAGCAAAAAAACATATTGAATCTAACAATATTGCAATAAGCGACTTTATGATAAATCACTCCATTTACCAAATTTTAAACCGAACGATTCTGTGTCAAAAGAATTTTTGTTGCCCCCCCCCCCACCAGGAAAAATTTAAAAACTCTATCCCAAATGAACAGGCCCTTATTTGATTAAACCAATTATATTACCCACCATCCAGCTTTCTATACCTTCTAAGCCCACTGAATAACCTTTTTGGATTCATCTTAACCACATAAAAAAGGCACAACCCAATTTAAGCTCCCAACACTGTCTGAATCACCCAAAACTGTTAAACCTGTTACAATAAAAAATCCCAGCATTAACACCATTATTTCACTAAAAACAAAACTAAAACAGATATTGATTGCATTTTTATTTCCAGACGACCTTGCAAACAGTATTTCCAAATTAACACAGCCAGAACAGAACGACTTCAACAAGACACTTGGCTTCATTTATGGAATTGGTTACAATATCCACCAGGAAAAACGACATTATCTGTGTCTGTGCTACATCAACACTCTTTTTCCAAACCATTCTATCCAAAGGGCAGCAGGACGATGTTGTCATTTTTATTTTACCCTGGAATTCCCTTTTTTGTGAGTACCCAAATAGCTGCCGTTATGCAAACAGAACCGTTTTCCTTTTAATAAGACGCATTATAGGAACCCCAAACCCATTCCAGCCCTCCTTTCTTTAAAAATTGAAAAACCAAGTGATAATTGGTATATTTTTTCTTCTGTGTTTCTCTTATACTTGATTTGTTGAACTTAGTTATTGTGAAAACAGTTGCTAACGTAACGTTTTCTCTGATAAACCTGATATATATATATATATATATATATATAAAATATAGATTTTTTTGTTGTTGTTGTTATTTTAAAATTGTCAAAAAAAAACACAAATCCTATATACTTTTTTTTTCTAGTTAACCCATTAACCAACCCATGTCCTTTCCATCCTACTTCTTCTAGTTCTTTTCATATTAACACCATTCCTTTTTTTAAATTGATTGTGAGGACAATCAAAACCATCGTGGGGAGTAATGTAACAACCCAACATTATAAAATTGACGCGAACGCGTGTAATCAATCCCCAGCATTTTAGTTTGTCACCGCTACTTAAAGAGAATTTTATCATTACAGTTGAAGCAACTCACCCGGCTTATAGTTATTCCACCACCACCTTAAACTAAAATAAGCACAACAGCCATGGAAATCATACTGACGCCTTCACGATCTCTCCGCCATCAAAAGCTTTCCCACGTCAACAAAAGAAATCAACTATATGTGCCAAGCAAGTATAAAAGAAATCATCTTCAACACTGGAAGTTGGTTGGTTAATCTCCCACACCTTGTTATCACCCACCTCTCTCTAAGTCTATTCCTATTCCTTTTTCCAAAAGTTGGAAATCTTCCCTCCTGCGTTCCACTCCCTGTCTACCTCAAATCAATATATATAATTTGTTATTTGTTGTTTGTTGTTAATTGTTTTAAAAGACGTATTGTTTAGTTATTTTGTAACACACTTCACCAACCCCCTTTGCTAACGCTCACACTCATTACAGTACTCTAGTCAATATACTAAAAAATCGGTGCATTTACTCAAAATAAACACAAGTTCCCTCTAACAAAACTTACTAAAAAATCAAAGCATTTGTCCCATGTCTAAAATCAAAAACTAAGAAGCCAATACAGAAACTTGAAATCAAATATTAAAAATATCGCAAAAATATTTTTCAACAAAAAATAACAAATACTTCAAAAAAACTTTGCAATAAATTTTAGACCTTCCAAAAAGTCATCATTTTATTATGAGGATGACTTTTTTTTATTTACCAGTTTTTTTCCTTTTACCAGTTTTTTGTCTACTGCAATTTAAACTTCTCATTTTAAACGTTTCTTTAAAGCTTTTTTCCTTCAAACTAGATGAAAGAAGAAAAAAAAGAATTTATTTTAGCAAATCAAACACAAATATAAATTATATTAATCACATACCAGATACCACAAAAAAATGTTTGAATACACATGTATGAATCACTGCAAACAAAGTTAATATAATACAAACAAAAAATAATAATAAAGATAAAGAAGAAGAAGGAATTTATTTTAGTAAATCAAACATAAAGTAAAATTAAATTAATTACAAATAACAAAAAAAATTTTAAGTGCATATGTTTGTTTCACTGT
This sequence comes from Microlaimidae sp. YZB2_3, assembly GCA_030248175.1. NCBI lineage: Eukaryota > Metazoa > Nematoda > Chromadorea > Desmodorida > Microlaimidae > Microlaimidae sp. YZB2_3. Next base: position 50,778 of record JASAMX010005147.1, on the reverse strand, counting down.
GAACAATAACAATATTAAAATGTTAAAAAATGTCAATGTTAAAACACAATAACACAAAAATACAATTTAAAAGGTGACCTTGATAACTTGCTATTATCATTAAATTTTTTGAAAAATGTAGTATGTGCGATCCAATTGCAACAAATGTACTAAAAATGATTAATGTTAAAAAAGTTATGTATGTAAAAAAAATTTGCTAAAATCTTGCACAGAAGGCAAAAGCTTTAGAAAAAACTTTAGCACTAATACTGAGCAAGCAATTTAGTTAAAATGCATAAATTGTATGGATTTTTTAAAATTTTTTAAAGAATTGGAAGTTACCTGGGAGAAGTCTAAACTATTCCATTTAGAAATAGCACGATTAGGAAAACTGAATTTTCTGGCAATAATTCTACTGTCATCAATTTGTAATTTAAAAAGGTGACCTCGAGTGATGTTGGTATTAATACTAAAAAATTCGTTTGGTTGTAGGCAAGATTTTTTATTTAAAATTTTATATATTTCACAAAGATCAGATTTGACTCTTTTATCAGAGAGCTTTTCAAGTTTTAAAAAAGACAATCTATTCTCATAACTTGCATATCCTAAACCACAAGATCTGTAAAGTCTTCTGGTATAGTTTTTTTGAACTTTCAAAATTAACTCAATATCTTTGCTCAGGTAGGGATTCCATACAGTACTGCCATATTCCAAAATTGGTCAATAGGATTTATAAGCTTTTAATAAATTTTGAACTGATTTAGCTGTAAATGTGCGAAAAATTAAAGCAGATCTTTGAATTGCAATATCTGCATTTCTTTGACAATGATGAGAAAATTTAAGATTAGAGGACATATAAATACCCAAATCACAAACAATTGTTGCACTGTTAAGAGATTATCTGTTAATTCTGTAATTGTTTTTTAAACAGTTATTTAAAGCAGTACATATATGAAATGTTTCACATTTATTATCAGCTAGCCTTAATTGCCATAACTTTGTCCACTCTACAATTTTATCAAGATCTTTTTGCATAATAGAAACTTTTAAACACATTTCCTCTTGATTATGGATGGAAAATTCTGTATAAATTTTTGCATGATCTGCAAATCTTCATCTAAAGATTACCACATTCAAACCTTGAGACTTCAGCAAGATTTAGATAGAATACACAGCTGGTCACAAGACTGGCAACTGCAGTTATCTAATCACAAATGTGAAGTTCTTCATATTGGAAATCATAGCAAAGAGTTAATTTGTAAATATAAGCTTGATAATAACGTACTTGCAACTACAGAATTGGTGCGTGACCTAGGTGTTTATATATCCCATGATATGAAATTCTCTAAACACTGTGAAATCACAGCAAAAAAAGCTATGAGAGTGACATCACTAATTTTTAGAACATTCAATTCAAACTCTAAAAATAATCTTCTCAGAGCAAATAAGTCCTATGTTAGACCAATTCTGGAGTATGCTAGTGCAGTTTGGAACCTTTATTTACAAAAGGATATAAACATTTTGGAAAAAGTGCAACAAAATTTCAATAGACGTTTGTTTTATAAATGCAAGTTGTTACCTGTTGGTTATGAACATAGACTGAATTACCTAGGTTTAGAAAGATTAAAGGATCGAAGAGACAAAAATGATTTATATGAATGCTTTAAAATTATACACTGCTTAAACAATTTGCAAGCCAATGATTTTTTTAAGTTTAACCTGCAGCCCACCCGTGGTCATCCGTTTAAATTGGCAATGGAAGACTGCCGAATTAATGCAAGGAAATTTTCTTTTGCAAATAGGGTTGTTACACCTTGGAACAATCTACTCCCATCTCAAGTAACTGTCGATTCTTTGGATGCATTCAAAAAAAGTTTTAAAACTGACTTAAATAAGCGCTCTTTTTGAGCCTTTAAAGTCATATCAGATAGCTATGTTCATTGATAATTAGTAAACAATTGTGACTCATATTGGCAGCAATTAAGTCGCAGATTTGATGTTGTTGATGGAAAAAATAGTTTAATATTGGAATTTTCCACGCATTCCACAATGTCATTGATATAAACCAGAAATAAAAGCGGTCCTAAGACAGAACCCTGAGGCACTGAACTTGTAACTTTGTATGGGCTAGAAATTGAGTTATTTATTACTACTTTTAAAATTCTGTTTGTCAAAAAAGCTTTAATCCAGTTTAAAAATTTCCCAGTGACCCCATATTTTTCAAGTTTGTATAAAAGTTTTTGGTGTGAGACAGTGTCGAAAGCCTTAGCAAAGTCAAAAAAAATCACATCTATACATTTTTTGTTTGTTAAAGCTAAGGTCCAATCATTAAGTACTTCAAGCAGTTGTGTGACTGTGAAACTTTTATCCTTAAAACCATGTTGAGACCTAGATTATTTTATGGAAAAAGGAGAAAAGTTTGTCACTTACAATATGCTCCATTGTTTTACAGGAAAAAGATGTCAAAGAGATTGGACGATAGTTATCCTTTTTGTTTTTTAACTTCTTTTTAAAAATTGGTACAACTAGGGATATTAGCCAATCGTTTGGAAGCTTTCCAGTATTAAAAGACTTATTTAAAATAAGTGCCAATGGTTCAGCTAAAACTTTAGATAAACGTTTCAAAAAGGAAGCTGGTATACAATCTGGTGTTTTTGAAAATTTGTTTTGTAGTTTTATTGTATTCATTTTGGTTACTTGAGACCAATTTTTTTTATTTCAGTCAATACCAGGGAGATTAAAATCCCCAGTAAGTATTACACTGCCATCGAAATTGTAAACTAAATGTTTAAGAAGCTCAAAAATTAATTCATCTTCTTTTCTAGATGTTTGTGGGCGCCTATACAAACATATAGTTCGAATTTTCAAGTCTTTAAAGACCACATCACAAGCTGTTAACTCAACTTCAGAAAATTTTGGATCAATTTCTACATAATTTGCAAGATGCAAAATGCAAAATTTGCAGGATGCATCTTTAAACAAAAAAGCGGTATTCCAATGGGAACTAATTGCAGTCCACTGATAGCTGATTTGACATTATCAATGCTGGAATACAAATTTATGATTAATCGAGAAAATTTTAACATTGCAAAAAATTTAAAATATGTTTTCCGGTATATTGATGATTTGTGCGCTTTTAATAATTCAACTTTCATGGATATCTGCAAAAAAAAATATATCCTATACAACTACCGCTAAATGAAACTACCACATGTCGTAAAAAATTTGCTTATTTGGATATTCAAATGGAAGTACATCAAAGACAATTGAAAACAGAAATCTATAACAAAACAGATGATTTTAGTTTCGATGTAGTTCGGTTTGTAAATTATGAAAGTAACACATCAGAATCAGTTGGATTTAATACATTTTATTCTCAGTTAATACGTATTGCAAGAATTAGTAGTGGAATTGAAGGTTTTACAAAAAGAGTTATTGAGATTTATAAAATATTTCAGCTAAAAAACTTTCCAAAAAAACATTTAATTAGTTTGTTTAAAAAATTTGTTAACAAAAATAAATCTTTGGTTTATAAATTTTCACTTACAAACAAAAAATATATTAATAAATTTATTTCAAATAATTTATTCTAGTTACAGTTTGTACAAAATTACTCAATAGTATTTTAACAGTTTCGCTATGTTTATGTCACCATTAACTGTTTTTTACAGTGTTATGCTGCACCTGGAGTAATCCAGGATGTTCAATTTTTATTAAACCGTAGCAATTAAGCTGTCCCTGGAGTTTTCCAGACGCCTTATTAATGCTACACCTGGAGCAATCCAGGATGTTTAGTGTTTAGTAAAATTCTATTTTTAAACAATTTTTTGGCTTTAAAATTTATTTTAATAACCGTAGCTAATTAAGCTGCCCCTGGAGTTTTCCAGGATGCCTTATTATGGTGGCTTAATGCTACACCTGGAGAAATCCAGGATGTTTAGTGTTTAGTAAACTTTTTGTATAAAAAACTTTGGGTTTTAAAATTGAAATTTAATAACCGTAGCTATTTAAGCTGCCCCTGGAGTTTTCCAGGATGCCTTATTAAGGTGGCTTAATGCTACACCTGGAGCAATCCAGGATGTTTAGTGTTTAGTAAAATTCTGTTTTAAACAATTTTTTGGCTTTAAAGTTTATTTTAATAACCGTAGCTAATTAAGCTGCCCCTGGAGTTTTCCAGGATGCCTTATTATGGTGGCTTAATGCTACACCTGGAGAAATCGAGGATGTTTAGTGTTTAGTAAACTTTTGTATAAAAAACTTTGGGTTTTAAAATTTAAATTTAATAACCGTAGCTATTTAAGCTGCCCCTGGAGTTTTCTGGGATGCCTTATTATGGTGGCTTAATGCTACACCTGGAGCAATCCAGGATGTTTTGTGTTTAATTATATGGCTTCTTATTTTACATTTTTAATTATAACAATCTTAATCAAAATTATTTATAATAAAAAATTTTTTAAACAAAACATAAACTCCAAATAGTAATCCAGCATGTTTAGTGTTTAGGTCTATCATTATTATGTCTTATCTTTTAATTATAGTACTTTTTTGTCAAAAGCATAATTTTTTAGCAAAACATAACCTTAAATATATTTAAATAGTAATTTAACAATTAAAAAATTTAAAAAATTAAAAAAACATTAACAAATCAAAAAATAAAACAAATAAGTAATTTACTTAAAATATTATAAAAACAATTTTAAAATAAACCCAACTTAATAATTTTAATAATTAAAAAAAAACCCCAAAATAGTTAAATTTTGCTTGTAATATAATATAATAATATAATCCATAAGTTTCCAAACAATTCTACACTCAGTGCTATAAATACAGGTGTGTTTGGTAAAACAATTCTACACTCAGTGGTATAATTGCACATATGTCTGGTAATTACAACGGATTATGGGGTCATAAATGCTCTTTATTGCCTGTCAAAGTTACTATATAAGGTTGCAGAAAATCACAACAACTTATTTTAGTGTCCTCTGTTTTAATATTAAATGTTAATGTTTTTATTGTTTTTATTGTTTTTAATGTTTTGCATGTTGTTTGTAAATTTGCTTATTGGTTTTGTATATATATATATATTGTGCTGTTAGGCTTGGTGGTCTTACTGACGAGTGCAACACCAAGGGCGTTTAAGACTAATGCACGAAACGCCAACTGGAACCTGCTGGGGACAAGGAGCTTCACGTTGATTCATTTTAATCCGTAATGCATCCTTGACTTTCAGTGGATTCCAATGTGCATCAGTGTGGACTTTTTTGTTTGCTTAAGTGTTGTTTTGAAATCACTGGCAAGCAATTAGTTCACATTTGTTTGTACTGTTTGAGATAGTGGTTATGTATAAGTTAATATTATTTTATTTTTAGCTTTAGCTTTTAGCTTCAACTTATTCAGCTCAAAATCACAGGCTGCTCATATAAGCTGTTATAGCGCGTTTCATAGTCGCCTTATAAAACTTATGTGACAGTTCTGGTGATTACTTTCCTGGCCCGTCGTGGGGATCTTTAATAACTTTCTGATGTGGATATAAAAAGACAGAGCATAGTATATAAATAAGTGCCTGCTTTTTATGTTCCGTCTAGAAAGTTTACTTTCAAAAAAATGGAACAACATGTGGCTATATAACTTCAAAAAATTTCTTTATAGGGGTGTTTTGGGTGTGGGGACTGAATCGGGGTTGAGAAAAGATAAGGGAGTGGAGGGAAAAAAAAGATTTATATGGGTGGTTTAAAATTTTTCATTTCTATAAAAATTTTAAAACTATAAATTTTTTTAGTTTTTTATTCTGGCCCCCCCCCGTCGTCCGCGTTATTTTAGGTAGGGAGGGGAGGCCGGCCTAATGAAGGGAAGTTTCTTTTTTGCAAAAGGTTTTGTTACCCCTCGGAACAATAATCCCCCCCCTCCTCAAGTTACTGTCTTTTCTTTGGATTCATTAAAAAAGTATTTTAAAACTGATTTATCAGCCCTTTTTGTCCTATCATGTAAGTCTTATTTGATAGCTATGTTCATTGATAATTAATAATCTATGGTGAAGTTTTTTGCAAGTAAGTATCAGGTATGTTGTGGTTGGTGGAAAAAATAGGTTAATTTTTGGATTTTCCCCCCCATCCCCTAATGTCTTTGTTTTAAACAGGAAAAAAAGCGGTCCTAAGACCGAACCCTGAGGCACTGAACTTGTAATTTTGTATGGGCTAGAAATTGAGTTATTTATTACTACTTTTAAAATTCTGTTTGTCAAAAAAGCTTTAATCCAGTTTAAAAATTTTCCAGTGACCCCATATTTTTCAAGTTTGTATAAAAGTTTTTGTGGTGAGACAGTGTCGAAAGCCTTAGCAAAGTCAAAAAAAATCACATCTATACATTTTTTGTTTGTTAAAGCTAAGGTCCAATCATTAAGTACTTCAAGCAGTTGTGTGACTGTGAAACTTTTATCCTTAAAACCATGTTGAGACCTAGATTATTTTATGGAAAAAGGAGAAAAGTTTGTCACGTACAATATGCTCCATTGTTTTACAGGAAAAAGATGTCAAAGAGATTGGACGATAGTTATCCTTTTTGTTTTTTAACTTCTTTTTAAAAATTGGTACAACTAGGGATATTAGCCAATCGTTTGGAAGCTTTCCAGTATTAAAAGACTTATTTAAAATAAGTGCCAATGGTTCAGCTAAAACTTTAGATAAACGTTTCAAAAAGGAAGCTGCTATACAATCTGGTGTTTTTGAAAATTCGTTTTGTAGTTTTATTGTATTCATTTTGGTTACTTGAGACCAATTTTTTTTATTTCAGTCAATACCAGGGAGATTAAAATCCCCAGTAAGTATTACACTGCCATCGAAATTGTAAACTAAATGTTTAAGAAGCTCAAAAATTAATTCATCTTCTTTTCTAGATGTTTGTGGGCGCCTATACAAACATATAGTTCGAATTTTTAAGTCTTTTAAGACCACATCACAAGCTGTTAACTCAACTTCAGAAAATTTTGGATCAATTTCTACATAAATTATTTGGTGCTGTTTTCTAATCATAGTTAAAACCCCTCCGTGATTAACATTATTCTGTCTATCATATCGCAAAATATTGTACTTGTTTTTTGGATCAAGTGAATTGTTTAAAATTTCTGGCGAAAGCCAACTTTCAGTAATAAATAAAAAGTCAAAAACGTTGTTGTCATAAACAGCATCATTACCAGAGGTCAAAATATCAAACTCTGCAAGAGAATTTCTAAGGCTCCTTGCATTAAAATACAATGCTCTTATATTATCTGTGTTGCGGGAAGACCGCACAAATTCCTATGCTGAGTTTGTTATTTCATTTTTCACCATAAATATTTCCTTTTTGATATTGTCATACAAGTAGGGGTTTCCCAAATTATTATATCTAATTAAAACTTTTGAGTTAGGAAACTTTTCCCTGTGCTTTTTTTGAATATCAATTAGCTTTGATTGGGTGGCCCTTTGTTCACTGGTCAGGGACGGGCGTATAAACACTCCTCTGTATTTAGCATTGCCCTTGAGGTTTCTTTCAGAGCGAGTGATGTGATTGCGAGCTGAGGTTGTCGCAAGTTTTATTTTAAGAAGCCTGGGTCTGTGGCCTGGTTTACCAATGCGGAAACAATCCACAACCGCCACATTACTCTGCTCCAAACTGTTATTGTTCAAAGTATCAATAAAATTTTGTGCCTCCAAAGGGTCATTGGCAGTTTCAGGTAGTCGAGAAACGACTGAAAATTGACCGTGTTCCTTCTTAGCATCCAATTTGGCAACACGGTCGTCAAATAGGTCGTTTAAAAGTGGCAGGAGTTGCTTGATGACTTCCTGGCACACATCAGCAACAACAAATGAAATGCTCTGGGGGCCGGACATCTTTGCAGTTTTCTCCAGGTTTTTAAGCCGAGCTTTCAGTTGCGCCTTTTCAGCAATCCATGCAGCCTGTTCAGTCTCAAGTTCCACCACTTTAGATCGCAGGGAGTCCATTTCCGCATTGATAGACTGCTTCCTGGTCCGCACTGTTGACACGTCCATTGTTGAATTTCAATTTAAAGTAATTGGGTAGAAACTTCAAAGTAAGTGGAGCCAATTACCCAGTAAATAAATGTCAAATAAAGCCAAGATAATAGATTAAAAACGATGGAAATGTAAAATTATTACAATTGAATTTGAAGCTGTGGCAACAAAGCTTTTTAGAAAATGAAAAAAAAACTGGCAGCAAAATAAATAGCAAAGTGGCGCACCAAACTAAGAAATACATCAAAGCTCACTAGATAAAAATATGCATTAGATCATTAAAATATTTTAAATTATTAGCAGGTTATTATCACACTGTACATAAAAACGTTACGGTCTGTAGTAGAAATTCTTCTATTTTCTGTGACAAAACCTGGTTTTATGTGTTCAATATTGCTAAATAAAATAAACACCATTAAAACCTAAAACTAAAAAAAGTTTTAGTCAAATTATTTAAACCTGATTAATATAAAAATATTAAAAAATAAATTACCAGTTAAGTTATCTTTTTTGCTTTAAGATAAAAAACAGTCCAATTCCAATACCCACACATAACAAAATAACGAAAACAGGGACGCCAACAGCGATTGCAATCAAAAGTGCATTTTTTTTCTTTAAACCTATAAGTTTAATTATTTAGTAAAATGAAAGCATAAAAAACCTTTTTTTTTAATTCTCTAACAATCATGACTTAAAAATGAACCAAATGTTTAACATCTATTAATAAAATGGGAATAAATGCATATTTATTCCCATTTTATTAATCTATACCTTAATCCATATTGACATTATTAGGAATAGGGGATAAAAACACAAATTAAAATGGGAAATAAAACATTATACATTAAAATTATGTAAATATTGTCTCAACAACCTGTTAAAAGCATCAAAAACAATTAAGAATATTATTCTTAAACAAATTGCTGAGTAAAAGAAAATACGCGTTAGGCGCTAAATTACAATTTTGAAACTGTAGAAATACTATTCTTATTTGATGAAATTTTAACAGTTAAAAGATGTCAAGTAAGCGAGACTAAGAGACTAAATATTACTTTGAGCTCTTTCAATCTCAAAAAAAAGAATCACAGTCATTTTAGCTTAAAGAATACATAATATTTTACACCTTACTTTCAATCCAATTAATTTTATTTAAATGACATTATACCTAAAAAATTAAACAAAAAGTGATTTTAGCTATTTTAGATGTTTCTCATAGATAAGTAAATATTAATTAAATAAGTAAACGTGAGTACTCACACTCAAATATATGTGGGTACTAATTGGTATTAAACATTTGTGTGCCTGGGGCCTGTTTTATAAAAACGTTTGTAAATTCATATTTTATATCTCTCAGTACAGGATCTTTAGAGTCGTAAGTAGGAAACTTGGAGCTGTTAGAAAGTTTTGGACCTTTTTTTAGGCTTCGCTCAGGCTTAGGTAAAAGTTTTAGCAATTTTTAATTTTGGCTCCAAGTTCCTCGGCTCCATTGACCCTAAACCTATCTCTCTGCCCATTTTATGTAAAGTACATAATAAATTTGCGACTTGTAATCCAGGGTGAGTACCTCCGCATAGTGCTTTACGCTGATTGTTTCTAGCCACGTCTCGCCTTCTCCGCTGACTGAACCGAGGTCTTTTTTATGCCAAATCGACGCCATTAGCGCCTAGAATTTCCTGCTGGCACCTAAAACTTTGGGTCTAGGCGTCAACCTGGCGCCTGGATTTTTGACCATAAACGTACTTTTAACAGTTTATTTAGTCAACTAGACAAAAAGGAATACAAAATTTTTAAGGCTTCAAAAGACTAATTTTCAAAAATTTTCTCACGCTTTGCTTCGCTCAGCGCGTGATTTTTTAAATTTATTTGCAGTTTGTTAATGTTGTTATGATATATAATATATATGATATTAAGGTAATAGTTCTAACTAGTTACATTTTTTACTTAAAGAATCTCTTTAAAAATAAAAATCTAAAAACACCCAATTATTAAAATTTAATTTTGATTAAAACGTGAAAATAATACCTTCTGATAAATGTCTTATTTGTTTTCATGGGTATTGCAAGAATTTTCAAAGTTTTTAAAAGAATTTAATTTATGTTTAACACTAACGCTTTGAGCTTCGAGCTATCGTGAATAGAGCTCCACAATGCAAAGCTCTGGAGCAATCAACAGAGCTGAGTTCTACTTTTGTTCTAATTTTGTGAATAGATAATAAAAAACTATACCAGAGATTATTTATTCAAAAATTTTTTGCAAACTAAAATTTTCCAAAACTTATTAAATGCAACTAAAAACCTAATGCGAATATATAATTAAAATATTTAAGCTTAAATAAGCTTAAAATCAATTTTTTTACAGGCGGAAATCCTCCAAAAATTCTTTTGCTTTAAATGGCCGGAACTCTGGGACATAGCATGTGGGTGCATAGGAGCAATACTGAAGGTAAACCCAACGTGGCTGCAACAGTTGTTTGTTGGATTAAAAAATGCTACCCATTAAGAACCACTCAAATCACGAGAATCTAACGTCACTTTATCAGCCAATTAGATTCGATTTAATACAGAACATTTGTTTATAAATGTGTTTTTAAACTCATTTCTCCGATGATGCCATGGTGGAATCAGTTAAGGCGTTATCTTTTCGACAGAGGTGAAGGGGTCAAACCTTCATGAAACCACATTTTTATTTTTATGTTAATAATGTTTTTTTAGATTATTTATGTTTAGAATTTTATTCACATAAATTAAAAACAAAAACATCATTTGTTTCCTGATTTTTGCCAATTTGCCGAAT